>VYZX01002463.1:23799-52618 GCA_013401335.1 Brachypteracias leptosomus | reverse complement strand
GTATCTAAAAATATGAATACCAGCTTCAGTGAGCCTTAAATACATTTAATCACTGGAAATATTGTTAACACTATTTTTTACCAGTTATAATAATAAACAGGAAGATATCTTTTCCTATTAAGCATACCTTAAAAAAGCAATTTTCTATTAATTTATCTGGGATGTTTTCTTTTTCCAATTTTCTATTGACTAGGAATGTAGACTGTTGAGAACTAGAGCTGGGTGATCAAAACATGAGTTGCAACCATATAAGTGATCATATGAATATAAAGGCTTCAAGTTTTAGAAAGTGAATTTGCATGGGAGGATGACCTCCTTGGGAAAAAGGATATATTCAACTCTTGTACCTTGTTTAAAAAAGCTTTTAATTCTTTTCTATCTGTCCTCTAATGTATGAAAGAAGATAAGTAATTTTATTATATATCTTATTTATAATTACTAGTATTTACCTTTTTCTTGACTTCTGCAGTTATGAAGAGTATTTTATAGTTTCATCCATCTAACTAGAACTTATCCTGAATAACAGAGGTAATAAAATATTTTCTCATGCTTAAATACGGCTTCTAATTAAAAAGAAATACATAGATCTCTGTATGGCTTTGATTTTTAAATTTAGCATTAACTAATATTCATAATTTATTTTCTAGTTATTTTGTGGCCACTATTCCTCCAAAGATTGTTGTATTAAAAAACCAAAACAAAACCCCAAAACCAGACAAAACCCCAAAATTAATATCATAATTAAAACAAGGACTCGTTATTGACTAATCTCATCAAATCACATTCATAGAATCATATAATATATTGGGAGGGACCTTCCAAGGTTTAGTCCAACCCCCTTGCAGTAAGCAGGGACATCTCTTACTAGATCAGGTTGCTCAGAGCTCCATCAAGCCTGGCCTTGAATGTCTCCAGGGATGGCAACTCCACCATCGCTCTGGGGAGCCTATTCCAGTGTTCCACCACCCTCATAGTAAAGAACTTCTTCCTAATGTCTAATCTAAATCTACCCTTGTCTAGTTTAAAACCATTGCTCCTTGTCCTATCTCTACATGCCCTCATAAACAGTCTCTCCCCAGCTTTCTTGTTAGGCCCCCTTCAGGTACTGTCTACTGTCTTTTAGTTTAAAATCATAGTCCACATAAATATTTTATACAAAGAAAACATAATAAAAATGGAAAAGTCTTAAGTCTTTTGAAAAAATTCATTTGCTTTCTGTGTCAAAAACAGGACATCTGAGGTACAGTGAAAAGCAGATCCATAGTTAACAAAAATATGAAACGTTTTCTCTAAGTGGAGCTGTATAGCTATAGCTGAGAATCTTGTCCAAATTTTAAAATCCAAGGAAGTGAAAAGAAATATCTCAGGGAAGTGTCCGTTTCTGGCACATACTGATCCATTTTACTCCATGAATGTGTTGTCAAATGAAAACAGAGTTTGCTGATAAAAGCATATAGCTTCAGGGACAGAAATAATATAGTTTAGATGAGTTCATACTCTTCAGTTAGGTACATCATGTAACACATTACAAGATGAGAGGATATGCCAGCAACTAACTTCTTCAACTGAAATTTTATTTAATCTACTTGTAGATAGCTTAATGTAAAAAAGCTGCGATGTAGCTATGTAATCACACCCTGCAACGTGAATATATGCCAAGGGTCGAAGAAATTAGCAAAAAATCCTTTTCTAGGTAGAGAGATCAAACATAGATAGTTACACAGAACAGAGCCCAGATTATTGTTTTGAAAACTGTTTTTTAAAAGTGAATAGCAGAGTACTCCTTGTTCCCTTAATACAAAACATTTCCTTAGCAGTAAGGAAACATCTCTACTGAGAGATACTTGACTGTCTCTTTTTAGAGAGATTGTGTTCGTTATGGCTAATTAGGGGATGTGAGAATTTAAATTAAATCTTTTTTTTTTAAATGTATTCTTCTAGTCACATAAGAGGAACAATGGAGAGAAGAAACCAGAAATCATTCTGTAAAAATTATGTTTAAAACATAGGAAGGGAGAATAAATATTTGCATGTATGTATTAGTTGGGCAAAGCATTTAACCTCTTTATATCTTTGCTTATCCATCTGTAAGACAGAATAATAACATTAACCTCAGAGATATCCTATGAAAATTAATCAGAGTAACACTTAAACAGCTAAGTACTAAAAGGTACTGCATAAACCTGAAGTGAAATACAAACCCTGTGTTGAATGTTACACCAAGGAAATGCATGTTACCCGGTGGTAAGCAATGAAATGTTTTTTTCAGTCTCACATATTCTCTCTGAAATCCTACCATTTTCTGGTAACATGTATTATTGAGTTGTTGCTCATGAGGTATCACAATGTGATACAGTGTTTGCAGGCTACTATGAATAATGAAATTAATATTTAAGTAACAGAGTATATGGAGATGGACAGCATTTTCTATTATTTCATAAAATTTAATGCAATTTACTAAGGCAGAAATATTGTTTTATTCTTTAAAGTCTTATAATTTGAGTAATAAAAAATGGTATTAATGATGTTTTTCAAAAACTTATTTTCTCATCTACCATATTTAGATTGCTCAATGATGGACTTTCAGGGAAGTGAACACACTTTTTTTCTTCCTTGTTGTTCCCCTCAGAGTAGCTTTGAAGTGAGAAGTTTTAATACAAAGGCGCAAGAATTGAAGGACAAAAGCTGAAAATTATCTTCTAAAAATAGTGATATTTTCTTTGGTACACAGAAAGAAAACAATTTAGAATGAGCAGCTAGGAATAGGCTTGGGTTTTTTTTGTTGTGTTGTGTTTTTTTAAATGAAGTTTTGCAGTTCAAATAAACTGTCAGCTAATAGTTCTGAAAGGTATATATTGACTTCCAGCAGTCGAGGTTAATTTCGTGCTGAGAGAAAAGTGATTGAAGGAGATTCCACCTTCTGACTGAGAAAACGGTTCAAAGTGTAATTATATGTATTCTACATAATGTATTTTAATGTATTCATTCAAGTCTCCATTTTTAATGTTTGTAAATTGAGAGTTATAAAGATCAAAGCCTTCTGGATTTTTTAATACCATTTGAGAAAGTTAAGACTGTCAATAGTGTAATCAAATATGGAATGATGTTATTCTACCTGCAACATATGTGATTGTAATATGCATATATAATGAGTTAATATAAAGTGGAGTATAAATATCTTTGATGCTGTTCTTTTTGGTAGAATGCACATTTCTTTCTGTCTAAAGAAGATATTCTATGCTATGAATAATAGAATTGAAATAATTTCAGATTTTGAAACTTGACACTTTTATAAAATAAAATTTCTTTTAAAAGTATGCTTATACTTACTTATATTAGAAATCACTGTATTATCACAGCTGAAGTCTGATTGCAGACTTAGGTGCATATGGAATACAATTTAGACCTAAATAAATCAGGAATATACAAAGGGGGAAAAATTAAAAGAATGAAAGTACTGGACAGTTAAATAATTTGCCTAAATACATGCTGCAATTCCATCACTTAAAGTATTCAAATCAAGACTTTCCAGTCTTAATAGCTACAGAGTCTGAAGCCATAGACCTTGACCATAATAATCATCATAATACCAGTTCAGAAAACAAGGTACTATCCAAGACACTGTCCTTTTAGCAGCAATAAATGTGGCAATCCAAGTAAAATATAATCTTAGGACAACGCTTACTAATGGTTCTCAGAAGTACTTTCTCAGTCTCCATTATCTGTGACTGAAGAAACTGTTGATCTATATGCAGTACCTTTGTTTTTAGTAGCTCCTCATGAGTTCTTCGGTTACTTTACATTGCTACTTTTTTTAGTCCATTTACGTTTAGCATTTATCATGTCCTCTCTCAAGCATTTCCACTCCTTAATCGTGTATTGTGTAAAGAAACGTTCTCAGTTTTAAATGTGCTTTTGTCTTTTTTAACTTGATGCTCTCCAATTTTTATACTGCGAGGAACTGTAAAAATATTTCCCTGTTCAATTTCTCTATACATCTCATGATTTTACTGATTCCTATCTTGTTTGCCCCTTAATAATCTTTCCAGAATGAAGAATTCAAATCTATTCATAACACAGAGACCACTATAATGGCTATTATCCTGCTTATCCTTCTCTATATATTTTCTAATTTCATTCATGTCTTTTGCAGACGGCAGACCAAAATATCTATCTCCTGCACACTGAATTTTCACACTCGTGTTATAATTGCTTGTTGTTCTCTGATCTTTTATTTATAACTACTAATATTTTATTTCCTTTCTGTCACTACTAAATACTGAACTGAGCACTGAACAGGAATTATCTGTTATAACCTCAAGATCTCAGTCCTGGGTGGTTAATAGCTAATTAAAAACCCATCACTGTGAATATAAAGTAGGTTTATTTTTTCCTCATGTGCAGTACTTTACAATAAATTTAAGATAATATTTTTTCACTAGTCATTCATAGAATCATAAAATTGTTTGGGTAGAAAGGGACTTCAAAGATCATCTAGTTCCAAACCCCTTGCCATGGCAAGGACACCTCCCACTAGACCAGGTTGCTCAAGGCCCCATCCAACCTGGCCTTGAACACCTCCAGGGATGGAGCATCCACAACCCCCCTGGGCAACCTGTCCCAGTGTCTCACCACCCTCTGAGTAAAGAATTTCCTTCAAATTTCCAATCTAAATCTCCCCTCTTCCAGTTTGAACTCATTACCCCTCATCCTATCACTAGAGGCCTTTGTAAAAAGTCCCTCCCCAGCCTTCTTGTAGGCCCCCTTCAGATACTGGCAGGCTGCACTAAGGGCTCCCCTGAGCCTTCTCTTCTGCAGGCTGAACAGGCCCAATCCTCTCAGCCTGTCTTCATAGGAGAGGTGTTCCAGCACCATTCATTACCATAACGTCTTTCTACAACATTTCAGTTAGTTCTTGCCTTTACTTCTTTGATAACTTAATGTCACCAACGTATCTTGTAACTTTTAGTTGTATTTTTTTCAGTCATTTAAGAATATGTTGAAAATCACTATTCCTGACACATATCCCTGCACAGCTGTGCATGAAGAAAACTGTTTATGCCTACTGTTGTTTTTCTAAATTTCCTAAGCCATATAATATTTTTTCATTAAACAGTATTTGCTGAAATACTTTGTTGACTGCTTTTTGGAAATTGTGAAATGAGATTCTTTTTATAGTTAACATATGCATAATTTTCTCAAGATAAAAAATCTAACTTGTGTCCTAAATGATTGCATAGAAATGTTGTGTAATGTAATTCCATGGAAATAGGGGATAAAAGCTTTCTAATTGATGACATATCATAGTGATTTTGACCAATAAAGTTGTAAAGTTAAACCCATGCTCATTAAGGACCTGATCCGTCACCTTGCAGTATTACTTAGTATAATTAGCAATGATTGATCTAGTGTCATAGGCATTTAAGCTCTCAAGATTTGCCTATTGCTTGGTAAAACAAACTCAGAAAACACAGCATTTGTAGAGTGGATATGTATCAGTACAGGTTACCAGTTGATGCGCTGAAAAGCAGCTCTGTGGAAAAAGCCTGGGAGTCTTGGTGGACAACAGGATGAACATGAGCCAGCAATGGGGCCTTGTGGCCAAGAAGGACAATGGCATCCTGGGGTGCATCAAGAGGAGTGTGGCAAGTAAGTTGAGGGAGGTTCTCCTCCCACTCTACTCTGCCCTGCTGAAGCCTCATCTGGAGTACTGTCTCCAGTTCTGGGCTCCCCAGTTCAAAAAGGACAAGGAACTGCTGGGGAGAGTGCAGCACAGTGCTACAAAGATGATTAGGGGACTGGAACATCTCTCTTATGAAGAAAGGCTGAGGGACCTGGGGCTGTTTAGCCTGGAGAAGAGAAGACTGAGAGGGGATCTTATCAATGCTTATAAATACTTAAAGGGTGGGTGTCAGGAGGATGGGGCCAGACTCCTTTCACTGGTGCCCAGTGACAGGATAAGAGGTAACAGGCACAAACTTGAACATAGGAAGTTCCATCTAAACATGAGGGGAACTTCTTTACATTGAGGGTTGCAGAGCACTGGAACAGGCTGCCCGGAGAGGAGGTAGAGTCTCCATCTCTGGAGACATTCAAAACCCGCCTGGATGCTATCCTGTGCAACCTACTCTAGGTGAACCTGCTCTGGCAGGGGGGCTGGACTAGATGCTCTCCAGAGGGCCCTTCCAACCCCTATCATTCTGTGATTCTGTGATTAATCACTAATGGATCTGGAAGGCATTAAGATAACTTTAAGATGTGTTGTGTTAGATAACAGAAAAATACCTAATTAAAAATCATTACTAGTGACTAAAGACCTACCTTAGTTGCTAAGAAAGACTGCATGTAGGACTGAAATAATATAGGAAAATGTCTGCACATAAGTTAGTACCTACCTTATCAGTAGGCTTTTCCATGCAACCTTTCTTCAGATTAAATAAATTTTATGTCTCTTATTCTCAGTCTAGTTAGTTCTCTGGGTCCGTTCACTCACTGTCAGTCTATTAAATAAAATACGGGTATTGCTTATAGCCATCTAGATCTAGTTTTTGACAAACTGTTCTATTTGGGCTGTATTACCATTCTAGCCTCTTTTTCCTGGTTTAGAAATACCAGTGGTAATATTTGAAAGGAAAAGGTATATTTTTCACTCAAAACTTTGACTGACATTCTTCAAAAAAAAAAAAAAGAAAAGTCTTAAGCATAGGAATATAGGCCTTTTTCTTCCTAAATATGGTGTCATGATCTAAATGGAAAAAAGATAAGCAATAAAGATTTCAAAAGCTCGCCAGCATGCCACAATTATTAGAAGAAATGTCATCTTCATCATATATGTACCAGTGTTGCTTTTTAATGTTTAGTGTATATACTTGTACCTTGGTTTGTAATTTGTTTGTATCTGTTTTTCTTCCATACTTTTCACTAGCTTTCAGAAGTGTTTTGTTTTCCTTCTTTTGGCCATATTTTTCTTCTCTTTCTTTTTCTGTTATTCTTATACCATTATTCTATAGGAACTGATTGAAACTAAATGAAAGAACACACATGTTGGCATTGAACAGTCCAGTCTGTGATCTTTGATTGGTTTTGATATTAAGCAAATCACTTACCATTTCTGATTCAGTATAAATACAGTCAGTTTTCTGGCTGGAAACATAGTCAATGTTATCCATACTGAACAGAATATCAAAATGGGTAATATTTGTGAAGTGTGTTTTCATTATCTGTTGCCATTTTACATACCGTATGCTGTAAGATTGGATAAAATATCCAACAACTTGTCTTTAAAGAGGCATCTGTATGGGTTAAGAACGTACATTAACACAACAGTAAGACACAACTAAGCAAGCATTAATAAACCATTTCTGAAACTCTTTGCTGGCTAGAAGCACCCCTGCTTCGTGCCAGTTAATGCACCAGTAGCTTGTCATAGTTTAATCCTTCTTGTCTTCCTGATATGGCTACTGATTTTGTATTGAATACTTACTGTTCATTTTAATTGTTGAATCTCATTAATTGAAGGAAAACCTAGTGTAAATTACTAGTATTTGAATAGGTCATTGATTTTATATATTTTAAAGTAAATTTTGGAGAAATCTTATTCTTCCACTTCAAAAGAAATTACATATAAGTACACGAGAGAAAATATGGTTTAATAAGTGTCATTGAAGGTAAATTCTCCATCACGGTACAATTGAATTCTTTGATAAAGGTGCTGGATGAAAAAGCAACATATTCTTTTCTAGAACTCTGTCCTTGTCCTTTTTGCAACATATATCCTTATTTCCTCCTTTTTTTTTAAAAAAAAAAAAAGGACAAAACAATATACTGCGGAGGAAATTAATGTTTTCTGTTGCTGAATATATGACATGTTATAAAATGTTAGCTTGTGTATAGGCAAAAACATTTGTTTATTTAACAAACATTTATTTATATTTTATTTAGTGGGATATAACTTCAGGTCTTCAGTTTATAGTCAAGATTTTAAAAGACTGCTTTGTAAGACATAAAAAATAAAAAATTCTCTCTGTAAGGTAAAAACATTATAGATGAGGTTCATTTCGGCTTTGTTCAGCTATCTAAAAATTGATTAACTAGTTTACACTAGTTGTCCAGGTTCCCACTCTAGTTAAGGAAGAAAAAAAGCATCCGTCCGTCCGTCCATCCGTCCGTCCCTCCCCCCCCCGGCACTAGTTATTCAACTTCAGGAATAAATTTAAGAAATAAGAGATTAAGAACTAGGCAGTTATGCATGTCACATACATTGTGAAGAACAGTATACGTTCATATTAATTTGCCCTATCCAAGTACAGTTAGCCAGTATACCTACGTGTGATTTGGAAAATATCCACAACTTTTTTGTTGACCATTGATACTAAATGTAACCTTATTAAAGTATATTTAATTTGCTAATAAAAGTAAACTTATACTATACATATGATGATATTGAAATACAACCCCATTTTATTTGAGGACTTCTGTAGGTTTGTGTTGTATTGATCTATCTTTATACATTGGGAAACTTGTGTAAGGGCAATTTATAGCTTCAGTAGCTATAGAAATTGTATACAATTACTCATGTCAGAAAGAATATTTCTCCTAGTGGTTTACAAATAAACCCAGCACTAGCCTTATTTTGATGTCTAGTCTGCAGTGCACCCAAGAGGCTTATACTGTTAGAATTAATTTTTGCTGCTTCAAAGTTCAGAAACGATAGACAGCTGCTTTATTCTGGTACTTACTTTGAAATGCAATGAGATTTACCAAACAGGATACTACTAGTAGGGATTCTACTTTGTATTCACAAAAAAATTAATATTTTTCCTGTTACAGCATATGCTAAAAAGTGTCAACTATTACAGCGAAATCTAACAGATATCACTAAAGATTACTGCTACAGGCACAGAGTAGACTGAATGTATTAACAGTAACTGGCAGAAAACCAAACGTTTGGAAACATAAGAGGAGAAACATAAAAAAAACCCCACCTCTGTTACTATTTTCATTTAACAACTAAATGAGAGTAACACTGCTAACTCAGAGATGCTCAGTTATTATGTCAGACTAAAGTATTCCACTGGTTTGTTTATCTGAGCTAGTCAAATTTTATTTAAGTTTCCTTATGGAAAGCAATATTCCTAAACACATGCATTCTCTAAGATCATCTTTTTAGGATGTCTTCCTTTAGTCTTTCCCTTCAAAAACCTTCTCAGTGATTACGCATTTTCTCTTTGAACAGCCCAGCATACATTCATGTTATCTTGCACTTTTACTGGACATTTTTCTCAGGCTGAAGGGGTCAATATCAGTTTATTTGGTGTCTACATGATCACAGTTTAATTTAAAAATATTGAGTCAGTCCATCATTACAGTGTATTCCTATTTTATCCTAAATACAAAGGAAAATTTAATAGATTTTTTTCCTGTCTGCTGCTTGTTGAGAAGCCAAACACTTAAGCAAAGAGATTACTCAGAGAGGAAGGCATGTTCCAGCATGAGGCTAGTACAAGTTGTAACAGTAGGTAGTCTCTGACTACTTCAACAATACAAAGTAATTTTTCTCCTTTCGCCATAAAGTAAGACTGATTAAACCTTTCTACCTTTAACAACTGAGTTTATTTAACATACTTACTATGATTAAACTATTTTATGCAAAACTCTTGGTTTGCAGTATATGAATACTAAGCTACTACATATGAATAAATAATGGACCTTAACTTTAAAATTCTTCTAGATGCAGATATTCTGCTGTTCATTCATGCATTTTATTTTTTTCAAGGCTACTACATAGGTAGTTCTAGGTGTCTTAAAGTGATATCTAAAGAAAATGGCAGAAGAACTGAAAAATTGAAAGAATATCCTGTTTCTCACAAAAGAAAAAAATCTCTTTTCTCCCCTCCTCCTTTAAAAAATCCAAGATTTTCTGACACTCCTGCAATGAAAGCTAGAGTGATTGTCATCATATTAGTATAGGCAGATCTAAAACTTGTCTGGTTTTGTGGAGAATTTCTGTCTTATGAGAATGGGCAAAGTTTCTCCTATCTTATGCTTATTTGATTGATGAACTTGATCTGGTCAGCTGTAAAGCTTTGCTGAATTTTTCTCATTGAAAGAGAATCCCACAAAATAGTTTCCCACTTTCTGCTTCCTGTACTGAATCCTGCTTATTTAAAGCATGGCATTTCTTCATTGTCATTTATCATTTAGCTGACTGTCCATGATCCACCACTTAGCGCAGTGAATGGGGTCACCAGACTTGGGAATTACGATGCATGAGAAGGTTGCATTTCTTGTTTCTTAGTGTGCACTTGTTATCTTTAATCACCATAGAGACCATTTCTCTAGTGAGAGATTTCTCTGTCTTCTAAAGAAGGTTGTAGCTTCTGAACAATGTTGCTTTCTTTTTTTTAATCTTTTTCTTTTTTCTCAAAAAACCCCCAACCTTTATAAGATCTGATAGGAAAAACACCACAGCTAAATTACAGGCAAAGAGAGGATGGAGGATGTCATCAGTGGAGCTGATGAAGAACCAGATTTTTTTATTTTTTTTTTTCCACTGTGAAATATAATTTTCATGCTGTTCTGAGCACAACTCTCTTTTGGAAAGATTATTTAGTCTCATGAGAGAAATTCTGCTTGAGAAGATGAGAAGTTAGCTTCTGCAGATTAACTTCAAATTCTGAGGAAGTCCCCTAGCTCTGTAATAAGACCTGTGTGTATATCACAACTGTTAGACACCTGAACAGCTTAATTTTTCATTCACAATCAGCGGAAGGCTATTTTAAACATAGAAAAGATTAATCTAAAACAGAATGCTCAAGCATAATTCAAAATTATCATTCCTAACAAATGCATTGCTTTATCTGGGTTTTGCATTGCTGCATTTTTTTCAGTTCTTCAAAACTAATTTGGTACAAAAGAAATGGTGATCACAGAATCACAGAATGTTAGGGGTTGAAAGGGACCTCGAAAGATCATCTAGTCCAACCCCCCTACTAGAGCAGGGTCACCTAGATCAGGTGACACAGTCTCCAGAGAAGGAGGCTCCACAACCTCTCTGGGCAGCTTGTTCCAGTGCTCTGTCACCTTCACCATGAAAAAGTTTTTCCTTATGTGTACCCGAAACCTCCTATGCTCCAGCTTGTATCCATTGCCCCTTGTCCTATCACTGGTTTTCACTGAGAAGAGCCTGGCTCCATCCTCCTGACACTTGCCCTATAAATAGACACTTGTCTATTTATAGACATTAATGAGGNCTCACCACATAACCATCCAAGCTGCACTTCTCAAGCTTGGCTGCAAGGATATCATAGGAGACAGTATCAAAAGCTTTGCTGAAGTCAAGATATACCACATCCACTGCCCTCCCCTCATCTATCCATCCAGGTGTGCCATCATAAAAGGCTATCAGATTAGTCAAGCATGACTTCCCTTTGTTGAATCCATGTTGACTACTCATGATAAGCCTCCTTTCTTCAACATGCTTTGAGATGGTGGCAAGAACAAGCTGTCCCATCACCTTTCCAGGAATGGAGGTGAGGCTGACCAGCCTATAGTTACTCAGGTCCTCCTTCTTGCACTTTTTGAAGATTGGGATGACACTGGCCTTCCTCCAGTCCTCAGGCACCTCTCCTGTTTTCCAGGACCTCTCGAAGATTATGGAGAGTGGCCTAGCAATGACCTCCGCCATCTCCCTCAGCACTCGCGGGTGCATCCCATCAGGGCCCAAGGACTTGTGGATGTTCAGTTTGCTTAACTACTGTCTAACCCAATCCTCCTCAACTGAGACAAAATCTTCCTTCCTCCAGACTTCCTCTGTGGTCTTATAGGTCTGGAACCCCTAAGTTTCTGTGGATATTACTGTGGAAAGTGACAACCATTATGTAACCATTATGCAGCCTATGTATATCTTTCCCAGACTGAAACAGATCTTTTTATTTCTGTTCTGAAAAAACTCCCAATGGGAAACATATATGTATATTAAGGATTGCAGAGGTAATTTGGGCCCTATTTTAATTAATAGGGTTGATTTTTCTTTTCCTTTGTCATTCACAGTTACTAAGACCTACTCTTATAAGTGCTGATTCAGTCTTGAAGCAAACATCTGAGCTCCATCAGGAGGGCTTATATGAAATGTGCATTTCAGTTTATCTAATAACAATGCTTAAATCATGTTAGACCCTTGGGTAATATTTTAAAGGCAAGTGAATTACATCAGTAATGGACTTGATTTTACACTAGAGCTTTCTGAGTTCAGTAAATCATTAGGCACACAAAATATCCCACTGATGTGAATGGGAAACCTCAGGTGAAGAAAGACAGCTCGTCTTATTTCACTGATACCCATATAAGTTATTCAGAGTGTTTCTTTAGCTCCGATACCTGACACAAGCATATACTTTACCCAGGTAGATATAAATTGATCAGTATAGTGCAAATGACAGTTATATGCTATCTGTAAAGGTTTGACTTTTGAGTTGGTTTTAGTTCTTTACTGGGACAGAAGTGACAGTAACTCAGAGATCTTTTTGGAAGAATCTGATGGTATATGGCCCTGGATAGATGAGAAGTCCAGGAAATCCAGGATCATCTCCTCCAAGCTCAGAAATGGTCCATCCCAATGATCGGGAAATCAAGAAAAGGTGGCAAAAGGCCTGGATGGATAAACAAGGAGCTACTGATAAGATTTTGACATAAAAAAGAAGTTTACAAGAGGTTGAAGCAGGGTCAGATGTCCTGAGAGGACTACAGACACTTAAAACCCCCTGCAAAGATGGGATTAGGAAAGACAAAGCCCATCTAGCGTTGAATCTGGAAAGGAACAGGGAAGGCTTCTACAGATATATCAGCAAGAAAAGGAAGAGTAGGGAATATGTGGGTCCATTCTTGAATGGGATGAGGTCCCGGGTGAAAAAAGATGCATAGAAGACTGAATTACTAAATGCCTTCTTTACTTCAGTCTTTACTGATAAAGTAGCATTGAGCAATCCCAGACCCCTTAGACCAGTAGCAAAATCTAGAGCAAGGATGACTTAAAGAAGAACCAGGTGAGGGAGCACTTAAATAAACTGGACATACATGAACCCATGGGACCTGATGGGATGCATCCATGAGTGCTGAGGGAGGTCAGTTACCTTAAAAAGGTCGTGATGGTTGAGGGAGGTTCCTGAGGGCTGGAAGAAGACAAATTGTTATTCATATCTTTAAGAAGGGCAAGGAGAAGGATCAAGGGGACTATAGGCTTATTGGCTTCACCTCTGTACCTGGGAAGGCGACAGAGTAAATAGTCCTGGTCACCTTCTCCAAATATATTGCCAGAAAGATGATTGAAAATAGTAATAATGGATTTACAAAAGGTAAATCAGTCCAACAGACCTGATAGCCATCTACAATAAGATGACTAGGTTGATGGTTGAATGGAGAGCACTGGATGTTGTTCAGCTTGACTTTAGCCAGACTTTCAACACAGTCTCCCAAAACATCCTTATTGACAAACTGATGAAGTACCAACTAGAAAAGCTGACGGTAAGATGAACTGAAAACTGGCTGAACTGCCAAGCTCAAAGGGTTGTGGTCAGCAGCATGAAGGATAGCTCTCAGTCAGTCAGTAGAAGTATACCCCAGGGATCAATACTGCAGCCAGTTCTGTTTAATATTTTCATAAATTACCTACATGATGGGACAGCGTGCACTCTTAGAAAATCTGTAGATGATACAAAACTGGACAAATGTCTGATATACTGTATGGGTTTACTGCCATTTTAGAGAGACCTCAAAGGCTCAGAGAAATGGGAGACAAGAAGCTCATGAAATTCAACAAAAGGAAACAAAGAGTTTGCAGCTAAGGAATAACCAGGTGCACCAGTACAGACTAGAGAAAAGCTAGCTAAAAAGCAGGTTCACAGAAAAGGTCCTGTGGCTCCTTATGGATGCCAAGTTGAACAGGAGCCAGCAATGTGCCCTTGTAGCAAAGAATGCCATCAACCTTCTGGGATGCATTCAGCAAAGCACTGCTAGCAGCTCGAGGGTTGTGATCCTCCTTTTCTATTCAGCAGTGGTGAGGTGAATTTAGGGTGGCATATCCAGTGCTGTTCTCCCCAGTACAAGAGAGACCTGGGCATACTGGAGTGAGTCCAGCAAAGGGTGATGAAGATATTAAGGGACTGGAGCACCAAACATATAAGCAAAGACTGAGAGAGCTAGAACTGTTCAGCCTGGAGAAGAGAAAGTACCAGGGGATCACATCAATGTTTAGAAATACCTAGGAAGTAAAGGTGGCAGAGACAGATTTCTCATTGGTGCCCAGTGACAGAACAAGGGGCAGTGAGCACAAACAGAAACACAGGAAATTCCCTTTAAACAAAAAACTGTTACTCTAAAGGAGACGGGATGCTGAGACAGGTTGCTCAGAGAGATTGTGCAGTTTCCATCCTTGGAGATACTAAAAATCTGACTAAACATGGGCCTGAGCAATCTGCTCCAAATAACCATTCGCTGAGCAGAAGGACTAGACTAGATGGTCTCTGGAGGCATCTAGTCTCAGTTATATGATTTTATGATAGGAATTATATTGAGAATATTGTTCATTAATACTATTTAAATTATACCAGTATTTTTTCTTATCTTTTAAATAAGCCAATTAAAAGAAAGAAGCAAGCTCTGAACATGTTTATTTCTCAATTTAAAAATGAAATAAAAATTTGATGTAACTTTTAACCAGTCAACAATTTTGTGCCAATTCTATCTTTTGTTAGATACTTTCCAAACTCATTAAAAGTTTCCAGATGTTATAGTGATGAAGGCCACAGAAACATCTAAATATATAGAGGCATGGAAAGTTCTCCTGTATAGCTCTTGCCTGATTAGAAGGGAGCTTGTTTGTACTGATGTATTTTGAATTAATGGATTCCCTCAGTTTCCTAAATTAATGACAGTATCAATACTGCAATTTGCCTGAAATTTTAACAGAAAAAAAATCGCACAAATGGAAAAGCATAAAAAACATAGAGATGTATTTTGTGTATTTTTGAGGAAGTACATAAATCAGTGTTTTAACTATGAAAATTCCAATAAAAAAGCTTTTTTGGACACTGTAACATTGTTGATCTTGCAAAATACAAGATGCTTAAATAGCTAAGCAAAATGTTAAGCCACAAAATAGAGCAAAAATATATTTTACTTTAAAATAGCATTGCTACGAAGCAGTGAAGGCCAAAATGAACATAAATTCAGGAATAATTTGCAGCCCAGATTCAGATGCCACGTTTGGACAGGTGACTTTCAGTCTTTAATGATAATTGACAGAGGATAGCAAAAGATTGATAGTGAGTCATTCTTTAGAGATACTTTTTCATCCATCATTTTAAAAAAAATATACATCACCTCCCAAATTCTTCAGTTAAAGTGATTTGATCTTTATTTGGACTGGATAATAATTTTTAATTAGTTTCCCAAAGGCAGACTATACTGGTTACTCATATTTGTATTTTATCAATGTTTGCTAATTTTGAAGTAGATATTTTTTGCATTGTCTTCAAATTATTTCTTATGTTGGTTTGGTTGGGGTTTTTTTAAAGAATATTATTTTTCAAACACTACAAAATAAAGAGAATAAACACATGTCAAATGGATTAGACAAAAATGATCCCCCAAAACCATAGGAATAATAAAGTGTTCTTTTTCTAGTAGTCAGAATTTCCCTTTTTGTGACATTATCTCAGTTGGTCAGGTGTCACTCACTGATGTATTATAATATTTCACAGCTGATTTAATAGAAAAATATGTATCCTGGCATAGAAAGATGAAGAAAGGATCTATATTGTACCTTCAACTACTGACTGCACCATGTCCTGCCTGACTTGAGGAAGCAGCTTGGTTCACTTGAACTTAAATTGATCATAAAACTATGGACTCAAAAGCCCTTACTTGAGCTTGTTGCTGTTTCACGTTACCACTTTGTGTCAGTAGGTCCTATTTGTCAGTGCTTTATGATGTCTCAGCCATACTAATCACCTTAAGTCTCTTCATAATATATTTGATTTCAAGCCAATGATAACTTCTGGTTACCTTCTCTTTTTTTTTTTTTTTTTTTTGGTTTTTNTTTTTTTTTTTTTTTTTTTTTGGTATTTTATTAAGAAATACATAACTGATCATGAAAAAACTGGTTACCACAAATCATATATGGAATTTTCTCTTTCCAAAATGACCAATTTTAGGTCTCATATTTGATTCTTCAGTGTTGTACTCTTAGGCAGGAAGGTGCATAAGACAAAGCTGGAGGCAACAATAATCTTGACATACTCAACGAAATGTAGAAATACAGCTTTTAATTTGTCACACTATATGATGTAATTGCTGTGTAAATATTTTATAGTAACCCATTACAACAAAAATATATCTCATCAATTCTATTTTTAGAGTTATCCCAGGATACAGCTCATGATAATAGTTCTGTGTGCTTGTTAAGCTATGCCTCAGCACTTGCCTGAATTTTCCATACATCGTTTGCAACTTAATTTGAAATGGGAAATAGCACTGGAAGTCCTGATGAACTTTACTTGGCAAAATAAAATTCCTTGAGTATGAAAATAAGATTTGATAAAAGTATAAATGTGATAGAAACAATTAGATGGATTAAGTTTGCTAATTATCTTTACCAACACCAAAGAGAAGACTTGAATGCAGGTAAATATCATTTTAAAAATAAGCAGAGCTAGTAAAACCATCAATTTTTAATCTTCTGGAGATTGGTGCAAAAATAATGGAGATAATTTGGCCCCCCATTTACGGTTTCTCCTAAAAATGGACAAAAATCTTTAGAAGCATCTCGCAGAGTTTTAAAATTGCTTTTGTTTGAACTTTTTATAAATATAACATCCAGTATTTCTCTTCAAAAAGAGGTTTTCTATTAAATATTGACTTCTTTTTTTCTTGAAAAGAGGATGTGATAAGATCCGGAGTTGCCAAGGTGGAACTGCCTTTTTCTAAAATAATTTTTTTTTAAAAGTCAACAATTTGATGACACCACATTTTTAATACACTGGTTTTAAAATTTCAAAAGTGTATAAATTAGAAGAATTATAAGTGCCTAACATCATCCTTTATAACAAAATATACCAGATGAAGATACTATAGAACATACGCAAACAAATATAATCTAGTAGCCACACATTGGAATATTTATCCTAAAATGTCTAACCTGGATATTGAACTAGAACTGGTTCTGTTTATAAATGTGCCAGTACCTACAATTATCTAACTGCTTCCACCTTTTCACCCTTATAGTCCTTAATCCATTTTCCCCTCCACTGCTAGTAATGGTGATAAAATCAGGATGTAAATGTTTTGTAGGTACTAGGGCCAGAGTTAATCCAAACATTTCTTTTTTCTTTTCAATGTTTACTTATATAGAAGTGCAAACACCTGTGGTATGAATGTACTGCACAGACCCTTGAATTGAAATACAAAAATAACATCCTTTAATTGCGTTGTTATACTACCATGACTTTAATAATTTTTGTGATTCAATATCATAGGATAGAATCATAAAGGTTGGAAAAGATCTTTAAGATCATCAAGCCCAACCATCAACCCAACACTATCATGACCACTAAACCACACCCTGAAGTGCCACGTCTACACGTTTTTTGAGCACCTCCAGAGATGGTGACTCTACCACCTCCCTGGGCAGCCTGTTCCAGTGCTTGACTACTCTTTCAGTAAAGGAATTTTTCCTGATATCCAATTTAAGCATCCCCTGGTGCAACTTGAAGCTGTTTCCTCTTATTCTATTGCTAGTTATTTGGGGGAAGAGACCAACACCCAGCTCCCTGCAACCTCTTTTCAGGTAGTTGTACAGAGCACTAAGGTCTCCCTTCAGCCTTCTCTTCTCCAAACTAAACAGTCCCAGTTCCCTCAGCCTCCCCTCATAAGACTTGTTCTCCAGACCCCTCACCAGCTTCGTTGCCCTTCTCTGGACCCGCTCCAGCACCTCGATGTCTTTCTTATACTGCAGTGCTGGAAACTGAACACAGTACTCAAGCTACAGCCTCACCAGTGCTGAGTACAGGGGCATGATCGCTTCCCTGGTCCTGCTGGCCACACTATTTCTGATACAGGCCAGGATGCTGTTGGCCTTCTTTGTCACCTGGGCACACTGTTGGCTCATGTTCAGCTGGCTGTCAATCAACACCCCCAGATCCTTTTCTGCCAGGCAGCTTTCCAGTCACTCTTCTCCAATCCTCTAGAGTGCATGGGGTTGTTGTGACCAAAGAGCAGGACCCAGCACTTGGCCTTGTTAAGCCTCATAACAACTGACCTCAGCCCAACGATCCAGCCTGTCCAGATCCTTCTACAGAGCCTGCCTACCCTCACGCAGATCAACACTCTTGCTCAATTTGGTGTCATCTGCAAACTCACTGAGGGTGCACTGAATCCACTCATCCAGATCACTGATAAAGATATTAAACAAGAGTGGCCCCAAAACTGAGCCCTGGGGGATCCCGCTTGTGACTGGCCACCAACTGAATTGAACTACATTCACCACCACTCTCTAGGCTTGGCTATCCAGACAGTTTTTAACCCAGTGAAGAATACACCTGTCTAAGCAAAGAGCTGCCGGCTTCTCCAGCACAATGCTGTGGGAAACAGTGCCAAAGAATTTATAAAGTCCAGGTGGACAACATCCACAGCCTTTCCCTCATCCACTAGGTGGGTCACCTGGTCATCGAAGGAGATCAGGTTGGTCAAGCAGGACCTGCCTTTCATGAACCCATGCTGGCTGGGTCTGATCCTCTGGTTGTCCTGCACATGCCATGTGAGTGCACTCACGATGAACTGTTCCATAATCTTTCTCAGTACCGAGGTCAGACTGACAAGACTGTAGTTTCCTGGATCCTCCTTCTGGCCCTTCTTGTACATAAGTGTCCCATTGGCAAGCTGGGACCTCCTCAGTTAGCCAGGACTGCTGATAAATGATGGATAGTGCCTTGGCAAGCTCCTCTACCAGCTCCCTCAGCACTCTCAGGTGAATCCTATCTGGCCCCATAGACTTGTGAGTGTCCAGATGGCGTTGTAGGTCATTAACTGCTTCCTCCTGAACTACGGGGGTGTTTATTCTGCTCTCCACCCATCTTCACTCATCTCCATATAAGAGATTCCCTTATATGTATTAAGAAAAGTGTTTGTTGCTTTGAATCAGTTGTTCATTTATTTCACAAAGGTAAATACGCACTGAATGTTAAAGTTCTTAAGAAAAATGTAACATTCTATGGCAAGTAAAACTTATAGAGGCTTATCAAGAAAATTAATAAAATACAATATATAGCAATATGGCTAGAATTATAAAGGAGGACATTACATTGAGAATATATATGTGTGTTGGGTAGGGGAGAGAAGAGAATTTGAAAGTATATTCAATAATAGAAAAATGGTTTTGTTCCCTCATTACTAGAATCATTTAATGAGTGTATGTATGGTTTGTGTACCTTCATTGCCTCTCTTATATAGATAGAATTATATTTTTACCCATTTACTGCTGTAATGATATGAAAAATAACTAACTTTAAACACCAAGACAGCTAATTAAGTGGTCAGAGAAATGAATCAATAAATATATTTTTTATTTAAATATTTTAAAAACAATATATTAATGTCTATTTTGTTCTTTTTTTTTTTTTTTTTTTTTTTTTTTTTTTTTTTTTTGTTTGTTNTTTTTTTTTTTTTTTTTTTTTGTATGTGTGTGTTTGGTTGGTTTTCTGTGGGGCTTTTTTTGGGGGGGGGGTTTGTTGTGTTTTTTTGTTGTTGTTTTTGTTTGGTTTGGTTGTTTTGGTTTTTTCCTTTCTCATTCTGTCTCCCTTTTTTGGCCATTTGTGCTTCTTGTTTTTTCTCCTTCTTGTTTGGTCAGTGGTTTTTGGCCAGTTTGTATTTTTCCAGACATCACTCCATGATGTAGTTGAAGTATATGATGGCCCAACTCTGCAGTCATCTTTGTTATCCTCTCTCTCAGGATCTCATTCAGGTATCCTTTAATAGAGCTGTCATTAAACTGTTACTTATTTTTTATGAACCCAGATAGACAGTGTAGTCAGAAAAAAAAAAAAAAAAGAAAAATATTATTATCATATTTTCTTAGATTCAATTCAGGTAAATATATGAAATCAGGATTTTGAAAAAAACGTCTAATCACCCAAACCTCTTTGCATTAATGAATAAAATAAAGCAAAATTTAATCTCTTTTTTTAAGATTTTTTTTTTTTCTTCTGACGTTTAGCTATTATAGTGAGTGTTTTGGGCTTCTTACTCTCTTCTTTTATGATTTTTATCTAGTAAGCAATCTGAAATGGGTATTATATTTTAAAGGGAAAGCAGCACATATTGTAACAAAGTAAAATTGTATAGTTTGTATTAATTACATGCACGTTGACTCAATTAAAAGAGGTATGGGGTTTGGGTTTGTTTTGGTTTTTTTCGAAGGAAAAAATCAACAAATATTCCTAATGACTGAGATGAGCTTTAGTCCTTTTCTAGAACATCGTAATACTACCAACATAAAATATTAAAGTTGCATATATCTTGTAAAGTTTATTTAAGCAGACCAGGGTTTTGGGAGTGTTATTTCTAGGTGTAAAGATGCTGAGCTATTTTGAATGCTTCTTTAATAAAAGTGGTTATGAAAGCTTTGTGCTTGTTTTGTTTGAGTAGGTGAATCCCTTCCATTGAGCTCAGGTAACCAGATCACTGTTAGATTTACTTCAGTTGGACCAATAACAGCTAAAGGATTTCATTTTGTTTATCAAGGTGAGACAACTTGAAAAAATGTGTGCATTTATTCTTTTAATCAGAAATTGTAAATCATCAGAGAGGAACAGACTGAGAATGTAGAGGAAAGTAATATCTTGTTAATAATAAACATGTATGAATAATGTAACATGTTTTAAGACCATTTTTTTATCTTACTGTAAAGCTTAAGTCAAATATTTAAGAACCATAAGAGAGGTTCCAAATTTAAGTCCTAGAAACCAGCAGCTTCTGTTTGCTAACCTGGTTGATTTATGTTAAAACTGTCTGGCTGCTCAAACTAGTTTATGTCTCAGTTTAAATATAAATAATTCTAAATGTTATTACCTATGGTATTACAAGTTATTTTACTGTTATTAAGATACTTATCATAGTTTACATTATTTGCATTTTTATGGGTCAGACTGAAATGGTTATACATCAATATTTGCAACTGCAATTCAATCTTTCATTTAATTTACATACTGATCTGACAGTCAGAATACATGTTTAAAAATCCACAGGAATAAATGTAAATACCTGACACAAAAGTGTTATTTTGAAACCATATATTAGCTGAATATTTCATAGCAGCATTTCTTTTCAGTGCCATTTTAAAAAGGTTTCAATATGGATTTTATGCATTGCTTTTAATCTTGGCAAGGGTATCAGTGCTATGCTCTTCTAAATAGTAACGCAGACATCAACAGTATGAAAACCACATAGTGAAGATTCATTTGGGGATTATGAAAATGTTCTTAACTGGCAAACATTTTTCATTTTTCAATTTTGAACTTTTGTGGTTCAAAATCTGTATTTTTCCACCAAAATTAAAATTAAGAATTCACAATTGTTTGTATGTTTGCAGCTGTTCCAAGAACAAGTGCAACACAGTGTAGCTCTGTGCCTGAACCAAGATTTGGAAAAAGGATTGGAAATGAATTTGCAGTTGGGTCATTGGTTCTTTTTGAGTGCAATCCAGGCTATATCCTCCATGGGTCAACAGCAATTAGATGTGATACAGTACCAAATGCATTGGCACAGTGGAATGATTCGCTTCCTACATGTGTTGGTGAGTCTTTAAGGCTTTTCAATAGAACTAATTACTGCCTAAATTGTAGATCATTTTCTCCAGCTGAATATGTTCCTTTGTCATCTGTACAGCATTTTGTTCTTGCGTACTTTTATTCACTTCCTTCTTCACTCAAGATTAAGATTTTATTCCCCTTTCATTTCTAACCTTGCTATGACATTTTGTGAGTTTCATGAACATACTCTGCTGTTATAAATTATATGTTTGCTTCTCACATTAACATCAGTGACAGTCCCTGACTGTCCCTTAATCAAGACTCAGAAATAGCAGTCTGCACCCTGACTGCTTGCAAGGCTAAGACGTTCTCACCTTTCAGATCTTTAACAAGATATTGCAAGCTATTAGAAAGAACACTACTATATTAAAGATTTACAAATATTTATTCTAATATTTCATTACTTGACAGCAAAAAAGCAGGAAGTTTTCAGATCAGTAAATATACTTTGGTTCTAGTCAGACAAGACTGAATTCTCAAAATTAAATTATTAAATTAATGTACATTTACTGACATTTATAAAGTTGATTTGCACCAATTGGAAATCTAGTGATTGTGCTGAAAAGCCCCACAGTAAAGAGACAAAGTTCCAATGGTATATTTTTCTGAGGGTTTAAGCGAAGAGCAAATTTGGCACATATACGTATTAAATTTAACTAGAGTTTGGCTTTGGTTTATATATTTGAAAAAAAACCCAGGTGACTATAACCAAATATAAACTGGTTATCATTTGCCCAGATGTTTTTGCAATGTCATCAAACTTTTCCACCCGTAATATCTATTGCAGTACTGACTACATGATACGTTAATTTTGTGCAAATACATTGAAAACTATTCAGTTTGAGGATGAAGACATCTGAAGAACTCCATTCCTGGCCAAAACTGTAAATATATGCATTAGACAAAGTTACTTTATTTTTCTTGACAGAGAACAGATTTTTTATTAAAATGATCCTAACCCATTATGATGTTGACTCCAGCACTGAGAAGTACATAAGCAGAGTTTTAGGTGAGTGGAGGAAAGGAAAATTGAGAACATTTTTTCAATAGGTTGATTTTGAATCTTCTGTGCTAATCAGCTGATGGTGGATGGGTAAAGTCTGAGTGGTTTTCAATAAAATAAAACATTTTCTCCAAAACACTAAAATCTTGATAAAGATTAAATACAGCTGGAGTAATACTAATAAAATATGATTAATCAGCTATTATAATAAATAATATTTATTCTGTTTCAGACATAGGAATAGAACCACAATTTATTTATCAATAAGCTGAAATACATAGCTATATTTCAGTTATTCTCAGTGATTACAGTTTAATTAGTAGAATTGTACTGTTTAGCCCCTTGAAAAGTATTCACTTTGTTTTTCAGACAGAACAATTCGGGAAAGTGTTGAAACAACTATTTTGGACATTGATCACAATATATTATTAATATTTTAATATATAATTTATTCTGTAGAAAAGAAAGTTGTCTCTAGGCAGGTTGAACTCAGAAAGGGTTACAGGCCACCTCATATGTATGAAAATCTCTGAGCCAATAAAGGTGAAAAAATATATGAGGTGAGAATTGCATTGAACTAAATTAGTTTAATAATTGAAGTGGTAGACATGACTACATTGCCTTAACTCTAGTGAGTGTTTGAATATTTCCTTACAGATAGTAGACATCAATCATTCTCTCTCTTCATCCTTTTAAGAGTAATTATATAAATATTTTAAGTGACACTGACCTTTAGTTTATGCGTGTAGTTCCAGATTCTATCAATTATATGCCATACAAAATGTAGCTACAGTATTCATTATTAAGTTGCATTCTCCTACCTATTTTCCAAATCTTCATATTTATATCTAATGAAATCTGTTCAGAACTTAGTAGTGTTGCATAGAAATGATAAATTAGCTTCTAATGGTTTTGATAAACCATCTCATCAATCTTTTCCTTCAGCTTCTTAAATACCAACAGAACATCTGTATCTAGATTAAGCTGTAATATTCTTTGTCCCTGTTAGAACATCTAATGATCTAGACAAGATACATTCAAGTTGAACATTCAGAAGGGAAACTTGATGGTACTGAATGCCTCTATCCTACTAATGCATAGCACCTTTATTAATCCATGGGCATGGATATGATGAGTGCAGTCTTTCAGACATCTATAAATTTCTTCACTAATGTGATAGATCCATAGTCTATAATGGGATAACTCACAGAAGCAAAGAGAACAGTCAAGGAGTTGAGACTGGTCTATTAATTATTTTGACAACAACAAAGTAGCAATATTAAGAAGAAATGTTTCTTTTTTTTAAATGACTTTTTTAATCTTTTATACTAATACAATGCATAACTGTTCAAACTTCATTCTTAACCCCTAAAAATAATGTTTTATTTTTATAAGATTACTAGGACACAATGGAACACATTTCACTTTGTTAAAGGCCAAATAAATAAGAGAAACATAAGTATGGTTCGTCAGGTAGAAAACTGACAAGGTTCTAATTTTCCTTTATTCTTTTTTTTGTCATTTAAGAAAGGGTTTTTAAGATACAAGATTTTATTATCCTGAGGCAAATATAAAAGTTTTATGTACCATAAATTTACAAAAGTTTTCAGCCAAGGTATGCTGAACATTGTGTAAGATTTTGTAATTACTTTTCTCCCTTCTAAAGCTTCATACTTCTTTTCTTGCCATATGCATTTCCTTTCAGTGCCCTGTGGTGGAATTTTAACAAAGCGCAAAGGGACCATTTTGTCTCCTGGTTACCCTGAGCCTTATGACAACAATCTGAATTGTGTGTGGAAAATCACAGTACCAGAGGGAGCTGGGATTCAAGTAAGTACACTTGCTATTTGCTTGTTATCATCATGTTTAAAACTCTTTTCTGATGCAAGAGCATGAAAAGATTATTTATTCATACCTTTTTCTATCTCAGTAATGAATCTCACAATGGAATTTATTGCACATCTTTTTACTCACGCAGTTGTAGTTGTTAAAAATTGTAAGAATTACAAAAATCTTAAAAGATATGATTGTAACTTTTTACTTAGAAGAAAATCACCAGTAATTTAAAATGTGTTCTTGCAATAGGTCAGTAACTCTTTGTAAGCCAGAGGAAATAGAAAGGCTTTTCTGTGGGTGGTTTGTTTTTCTTTTTCCTTTCCCAAAATGGAAAAATCTCTTCTAACAGGGTGAAATTAAGTAGGTTGCTTCTCTGACCAAGTTATATATATGCTTTCCTAGAAATTCTGTTATTAACTTTATGGGTATGGAAGTTCATTCTGATGTAAAGATGCTTCAGTATGTCTTATATTGAAATTTCTAGCAAAACACATATAAAGAAACCATGGTGGAAAGTTTTCTATGTCTACTTTTGGTTCAAAATATAACTACTATAGAAAGTGAATAAAGAAAGAGCTCTTCTGCGGGTAAAGACTTAATAATGAATATCAGGAAAACCATCTTGAACAGTTTAATAAAGCTTTTAAATAAATTACATCACTGAGCTTTTAAGGTACTCTACCATAATTTAGCAAAAAGAAAAATTTTTAAAATAGTTTGAGTTTATACTTTGCTTATTTATGAGCATTCAGAAAAATTTGTTTTGTTTTAAATAACTAAAAATGCTTAAGAAAAATAAAAACTTTATGGAAGAACACAGAAATCATCACAAATACAACCTATGTCCATACATAGTAACTTCTATGAGTTCAATTTTCAAAGCCACTGGTGTACATCAAGAATAGTATTTAATAACCTAAACCTGTTTTGAGGTTGATTTTGAGGAATACTACTTAAGCAGTTGACTAAGTTAAGGTACTTTGTTCTGTGTATTTATTATATAATCTGTAACATAAATGAAACACTAGGAGGATAGTTCAGAGGATTTAAATAAGGCGTTAATTGGTGTCCTGATTTAGGTAGTCACTTGCTTTTTGGAAGTGTTTATGTCTTATCAGAGAGGTGATTAACTTACTAATGTTGATTTCAAGTTAGGCATCTAATCTTCATGATATTCTTTTGCTCCAGAGTCATAAGAAAAAGATATATTTACTGTTTACTTTTTTCTAATTCTCCTGAGCTTTTTCTGAGCTAGCAAATATCATCTGTCCTTTTTATAATCAATTACTGAAGAAGTTATTTATTTATACTTGTAAATGTAATGACAACGGGACAATTTCATAGGCATACCAGTAAGATTGTAATTAGATCTGTAGAACATTTAATACTGTCACTGAGGCAGGACAGTCGTGAAGTATGATATGCTTGATCCTGCAAATCCTGTCTGATTTTCAGGGCTAGGTCTGAGAATGATAAAGTCCTGTATATAATAAACAATACAGTTGATATAGGATCAGTAAGATGAGTATACATCAGAAGTTATCATACTATTTTTACTGTGCTGTTTTTCACAACTAAGCTTAACTTTATATCTACTAATAATGTAATAGCATCAAAATTGTTTTGGGTTTGCTTTTTTTCACTTAATAGGAAAGAAAAAAACCTGAATATGTATATATAAAAATCGACACTATTATTGTGAAAATCAGGTGCTTGAGGCAACATTTGAAAACTTGAGTGACTGATTTTGTCCAACCTGAGAATGCGCACAAATGTGGATATTCAAGATACTGTGCTAGTGAATGCTTTTGTTTACATACAACCATAAAATATCTGAACATTATTCCTGACCAAAGTTTATTCCCTCAAAGTAACAAAGACACTTCCCCAGCTTTAAGGGAGACGAAAATAATCTATCACCAATGCATATTCCCCTGTGAAACCTGTAGAGGTACTTTTAAACTATTTGTATAACAGCTATTGATGTGTACGATTACATTGCTGAATTTGTTGAAACTACGATGAGATGTAAATGCTGAGCTATCTGACATAAAATCAAAAAGCAGACATTTAAAAGTAGAAGTGTCTACCTTCAGGCACCTAGCTTAAATACGTACATCAGGAAATTAATCTACCATAGTGCCTCATAAAGTTTGGGCAGGAAGGCACCTCAAGTAGATAATGCAAAATGTCTAGTATAGGCTCTGGCTCTGAAGGTTTGTCTATTTATCGGCTAGTCCGCGAGGTGCGGCAACGGTGAGCTCTGTGGCCGAGCGCTAAGCTGAGGCGCGCCGAGGTTCCCCGAGCCAGGGACACCCGGGGAGGACCCGAGAGACCCGGCACGAGCCGGCAGCTTTGAGCGGGAGGCCGCGAAGCTGACGTGGCGAGGGCGTTGCCAGAGGCAACCGCGGGAGGTTGAAGAGCTGCGAAACCGGAAGCGGCGCCCGGCCCGCGGAGAGCGCGGCAGCCGTCCCCACGGGGAGCGCCCCTTGGCGAGCGCACCGCTCCGGAGCGCGGGCGGCAGGGCGCGGGCCAGGGCGCGCGTTGTGCTGGCAGCTTCACAGGGCAGGGGGTGAGCCAGGGACCTGCCAAAATGGGGACACCTGCCTAAGAGGTAAGAGCAGTGTTGTTACAGAGATAGCGTCTGGGGAGTCTGAGGTGTTCACTCAGATAGACCTGGCCAGGAAGGAAGTTTCAACGCAGGCAGTAGTTTGCAGTAGGTTCTTACACCCTCCTACTGATATAAAGATGCTTCAGTATGTCTCATATTGAAATTCCTAGCAAAAGGAAGTGTAAAGTGATTGCAAAAGGTGTGCACAGGTAGATGATCTGTTACACCAGGTGGCTGAATTACAAGAAACAGTCACAAGGCTATGCAGCATCAGAGAAGCTGGGATGGAGATAGATGGTTGGTTTCAAAACCATGTTGCAGTAGCAGACACCACTGACAAAGAGGCACCTAGACCCTGATTACCCAAGAAAGCAGACCTCTGTAATCCTCCACTCTCTACCGTCAGTACAGAAGCAGATATGAAGCTTTAACGCCTACAGACACCCATGAGCAAACACTACAGGGAGAATCTCCACCAGCAACACACATTAATTATCATAAAAAGAAACAATGGGTGCTCAAAGTGGGAGACTGCTAAAAGGCACTGAGACACCCATCTGCCAACCTGACAGAGAGTTGCAAGAGGTTTGCTGCCTCCTGGGAGCTAAGATCTGTACCATTGCTGAAAGGGTGCCCCAACTTGTCAAAAACAATTACTACCCTTTGTTGCGTTTCCATGAGGGCATGAATGATACTACAAACTGCAACCTGAGCAGGATCAGGGAAGACTACAAATCCCTGGGGATGAAAATGAAAAACATTGATGCTCAAGTTACCTTTTCTTCCATCTTACCAATTAGAGAAAAGGGGGCAGCCAGATATAGACAAATAATGAATATTGATTCCTGGCTATGTGACTGGTGCCATTGTGAGGCTTTTGGGTTTCATGACAATGGGACATTCTTTGGTGACTATAACCTGCTAGGGAGGGATGGTGTACACTNGACTGCTAAAAGGCACTGAGACACCCATCTGCCAACCTGACAGAGAGTTGCAAGAGGTTTGCTGCCTCCTGGGAGCTAAGATCTGTACCATTGCTGAAAGGGTGCCCCAACTTGTCAAAAACAATTACTACCCTTTGTTGCGTTTCCATGAGGGCATGAATGATACTACAAACTGCAACCTGAGCAGGATCAGGGAAGACTACAAATCCCTGGGGATGAAAATGAAAAACATTGATGCTCAAGTTACCTTTTCTTCCATCTTACCAATTAGAGAAAAGGGGGCAGCCAGATATAGACAAATAATGAATATTGATTCCTGGCTATGTGACTGGTGCCATTGTGAGGCTTTTGGGTTTCATGACAATGGGACATTCTTTGGTGACTATAACCTGCTAGGGAGGGATGGTGTACACTTGTCTTAGAGATGCAAGGGTATCTTTGGCAGTAGGCTGGCCAACTAAGGAGGGCTTTAAACTGAAGGACTCAGGGGGTGAGGCCCAAAATGGTAATGGTTATGCCATTGCATCCAACTGGGGAATAAGTCAGGCCAATCATTACAGTGACA
>VYZX01002463.1:218-23538 GCA_013401335.1 Brachypteracias leptosomus | reverse complement strand
AACCATAAAATATCTGAACATTATTCCTGACCAAAGTTTATTCCCTCAAAGTAACAAAGACACTTCCCCAGCTTTAAGGGAGACGAAAATAATCTATCACCAATGCATATTCCCCTGTGAAACCTGTAGAGGTACTTTTAAACTATTTGTATAACAGCTATTGATGTGTACGATTACATTGCTGAATTTGTTGAAACTACGATGAGATGTAAATGCTGAGCTATCTGACATAAAATCAAAAAGCAGACATTTAAAAGTAGAAGTGTCTACCTTCAGGCACCTAGCTTAAATACGTACATCAGGAAATTAATCTACCATAGTGCCTCATAAAGTTTGGGCAGGAAGGCACCTCAAGTAGATAATGCAAAATGTCTAGTATAGGCTCTGGCTCTGAAGGTTTGTCTATTTATCGGCTAGTCCGCGAGGTGCGGCAACGGTGAGCTCTGTGGCCGAGCGCTAAGCTGAGGCGCGCCGAGGTTCCCCGAGCCAGGGACACCCGGGGAGGACCCGAGAGACCCGGCACGAGCCGGCAGCTTTGAGCGGGAGGCCGCGAAGCTGACGTGGCGAGGGCGTTGCCAGAGGCAACCGCGGGAGGTTGAAGAGCTGCGAAACCGGAAGCGGCGCCCGGCCCGCGGAGAGCGCGGCAGCCGTCCCCACGGGGAGCGCCCCTTGGCGAGCGCACCGCTCCGGAGCGCGGGCGGCAGGGCGCGGGCCAGGGCGCGCGTTGTGCTGGCAGCTTCACAGGGCAGGGGGTGAGCCAGGGACCTGCCAAAATGGGGACACCTGCCTAAGAGGTAAGAGCAGTGTTGTTACAGAGATAGCGTCTGGGGAGTCTGAGGTGTTCACTCAGATAGACCTGGCCAGGAAGGAAGTTTCAACGCAGGCAGTAGTTTGCAGTAGGTTCTTACACCCTCCTACTGATATAAAGATGCTTCAGTATGTCTCATATTGAAATTCCTAGCAAAAGGAAGTGTAAAGTGATTGCAAAAGGTGTGCACAGGTAGATGATCTGTTACACCAGGTGGCTGAATTACAAGAAACAGTCACAAGGCTATGCAGCATCAGAGAAGCTGGGATGGAGATAGATGGTTGGTTTCAAAACCATGTTGCAGTAGCAGACACCACTGACAAAGAGGCACCTAGACCCTGATTACCCAAGAAAGCAGACCTCTGTAATCCTCCACTCTCTACCGTCAGTACAGAAGCAGATATGAAGCTTTAACGCCTACAGAGATATAGACAAATAATGAATATTGATTCCTGGCTATGTGACTGGTGCCATTGTGAGGCTTTTGGGTTTCATGACAATGGGACATTCTTTGGTGACTATAACCTGCTAGGGAGGGATGGTGTACACTTGTCTTAGAGATGCAAGGGTATCTTTGGCAGTAGGCTGGCCAACTAAGGAGGGCTTTAAACTGAAGGACTCAGGGGGTGAGGCCCAAAATGGTAATGGTTATGCCATTGCATCCAACTGGGGAATAAGTCAGGCCAATCATTACAGTGACAATTGCTACTTAGCTGCCTTCCAAGGTGAGAGCCAGAAGGCAAACTACCTCAAGGCTGGGTATGACTATGGTGGTTCCTCTTGTTCCTGTCCAGGGTCGCCTTTTTGCTTGAATAAATCTCTGAAATGTCTGTATACCAACACATGCAGCATGGGGAATAAACACTTTGTTCTGAAGTTTTCCTAGATGCCTGCACTTCCAATTCTGTATGTCTTCAGAAATATTCCTGACAGCATCCATGAGTTTCACCTAAACCCCTTGTGAATCAAAAAATCCCCTAAGTCTTAACATTTTCTGAGAGACCAGATACAATGGGCTTCCTACAAGTATCTAAAATATGCTAAGTCAGAGGCCTTCTCCATTGTATTGCTTTTTAAAAAATAATCATCCTTTGGTTGTTGTATCTGACCAATTCCTACAAAAAAGTACAGTGTTTAAGGCCCCCATTCAAGAACTAGGTAGCCAAACTGAACTTGCTTTTTACCTAGAGTTAGGTCCAAGTCATATATTTCAGCTAGAAAAATAACTACATTATCTAGTTGTATTGGAACCAGTGGAAAAAATAAAAGGAAGAATAATTTAGGCAGAAGAACAGTAAGAAAAATTACCTCACTTAGTGGCTAAGGTACGTACCCCTTTTTGAGGGCATTTGTGGTTTCATCTGTGCTTCTGTCACTCTTTAAATGTTAAACAATGTGAAAAAAATGTTTTAAATGTTAAAAAATTAAACAGTTATTTCACTAAAAAAACCTGCCAGACCCTCTACCCTCCAGAACAGGAAGCTGGCATTTCTCGACTTTGGGGGTGGTATTTTCACTATATGAGAACAGATACGTTGTCCCTCTTGCAGTTTATCTGCTAACCACTTTGCATCTCTTTATGAGTGGAAGGTTGTCATCTCTGGAAGGAATGAAAGAAATGTTCTGCCTTTTGCTTCTAGCGTGCTAGTGACTGCTCCTCCTCAGGACATGAGTCAGTGGTGAAGGTAACCAAACATAGGAGGTTGCTCTTACCTTGAGGCAGAATTGAACATAGCAAGATAGATGATGCAGTGCACATCACTGTGGGACTGTTTTTAGCCTTAGATAAACCAGAGAAAATCACAAAGAAACTGCAGTAATTGACAATACCATGTTTTCTCTTCCCCTCAATGTTTTCCGAACAAGGGAATCATATTCTGTTATGTGGCTTGTCAGAGCTAACATGTGGTTGTCATTAAGGGTCACAGGATTTAGAAGTCTTAATTGACAATTAAGTTCAAAAAAAGTTGCAATATTCACTTAATGATGATTTTCCATTCTCTTTGACAATGAGAGAAAGGCACAACTTTTCATAACTGAAAGCAATAGAGGCTACAATTTACATTTGTCTTCTTGCTTGAATACAGAGGGGAAGAAGTTTTTGTTCTTTACCTCACATTTTATTTCATAGGTGCAAGTGGTGAGTTTTGCCACAGAACACAACTGGGATTCCTTAGACTTTTATGATGGTGCTGACAACAATGCTCCAAGGCTTGGAAGTTATTCAGGTGACAGAGAAGATTTTACAATAAGTATTTCATAGATTCAATTCTTTATTGCAAAGAGAGCATTTTCTAGGTCTTTTGTGTGTGTGTGTTTTCCTCCGATAATTGACAACAGATAGTATTCTTTCTGTTTTAATTAGTAATTTCTTAGCAGACTTCCATAAGCTTAATATTTGAAAATGTTAGAAATGAAATAACATTCGGAGGCCCCCAAACTAGATATCTATTAATCTGTTTTATTGCCCACTCTTATAGTAGGGTCCGGAAATACGGATGTCTAAAAGAGATGCCTCTTGAAATTATACATGACTAAAGGATGCATTCTTTATCTTATTTTGATAAATGAGACAGTTCTGTTTGACTTACTTTTTCTTGTTTTGTTTAGTTTTCCTGTACTCTACTTAATTCATATGTACAGAATGAGATCATAGACAATAGGATTATTCTCTTGTGCTGAAACACAAATAATCAATCACATTTCTAAGAATAGCCCTACAAAGCGTGTTCAGAGCTGTTTGATATATTTGATTATTACATTTAAATTTATTCCAGTTACAGGATTTGCTCTTGCTTTTATGAAAACTGTAGTGAATATCTCTCCTTTTGTGGATAAAAGTATGCAATATAAATTTATGTTAGACCTTGCTTCCCAGAGTACCTACTGTTCATGTCTCTAATACTGTGCACTGAAAATGTAATAAAACATTCATAGTGACAGATACTTGATAGCATCCATAATGACAAAATATGGTGGAATTGGTTATGCGACATTTCTCTCTCCCTCTCTCATTCTCTCTCCCCTTTCTCTTTTTCTTTCTCTCTCTTTTGATACACACCCACACACTTATGTAGGTATTTAATTCAGTTTATGTGAATTTCAATAATATTTTGATATCTCTTTTCAGGAACAACCATACCTCCTCTTCTCAACAGCACATCAAATAATCTGTACCTAAATTTTCAGTCTGATATCAGTGTTTCGGCTGCTGGATTTCATCTTGAGTATACAGGTAATGCAGAAATGTTCAATTAATTAAAAGTGCTTGCTGGTTCCAGACATCAGGTGTACCTAAACTATAAGAAGGAGGAATATTCGGTCTTATTGCATGTGATAAGCTACATAACATTACTTCAAAGTAACTGGTAATATCCTATTTAATTCTGATTGAGCAAGATCAAGCCTGAAACCTGTACTGGAAGGACCGGGAAGCTTAGTTTGTCTTGCTTTCACCCTTAATTTGGTTTTACTCTCTGAAAAGCTCTTCTGAACACAGAGAAACCAGGAGTATATGCAGATATGCTCATGTGACAATCCTAATCCCAAGATAAACATATTTATATAACTTGCAGGCAAAACAAATGTACTGGTTTGGGGGATTTAAATTTAGCTTCTTTGCCAATTAGCAATTAATTATTGATTCTGGTACCGAAGAAAAATAAAGACAAATTATTAGGTAAAATTTCCCTATTTTTCTTTGGACACCTCCCCACACATGCACTTTTTTGTTTCTGCCAAACACTACGTTTTGTCCCTTTGGTAAGGCAAGGGCAGTGCAGCAGATTTGGTCAGTGTCCTGTGGTTCCCAATGTCCCTTTGAGGTCCCACCTCTCAGTGCCTGCTCAAGTGGGCGCTCAGGATCCAGCCCCTGCTCAGCCAGCTGCTTTGGCTTCAGTCTCTGCTCAGTCATGTTCTTTTCTCCATCCTCCTTTAGTAAGGTCTCCTCTCTTCTTTTGCTCTGACATTTCTTTTCATGGTGCTTACTACCTTTTCTTGAGTATGTTTTCACAGAAGAACATCTGACTGGTTCAGAGGCACTGGAGACTCCTCTGCTGGGTGCAGCTGTGTCCTGTGGTGGGTCCTCTGGAGCTGACTGAAACCAGCTGGAACTGATTGTGTCCGGCACAGTCCCTCCTCTCTTAGCCACCCCTACAGCCACATATCCCACTGCTCCCTGCCAAAGTCTTCAAATTATGCCCAATATAATAATACATGCACTGTATACTATGTACTTAATATATGTGTGTAGGGGACAAAAATTAGTCACTCTCAGAGAAAATGAGAGAACGAATTAACTGAAAATAGCAGTTGTGCTTCTTAACTGACTGACAAATGCTCACAGGCTAATGAGAACACAGCAGAATTATTTTAAATGTTTTTATTATTGCCAAGTACCTCACCAGCAGCAAAGGCTATAATTATAAATATACTTTCTGTCTGAATGAGATTGCCTTAGCTGACTGACAGGAATTCTGGCAATCACCAATATTTTGTGGCAGATTTTGATTTTTTTTCTTCCCAACTGTGCAGTTCCCTCTGCTTATATTGGTTCTAGTGTCTAATCTGCATAATTGTGTCACAGTTATTTCTTGTTAGTGTTACAGTATGCAAATCCCATGCTCTGCTTGTCTGATTAACCAGTCAGAGAACATGGCTTTGCAAAATTGCCTCCTGATCACTTGTCTATAACTAAACATTAATTATAGGTTAGAATTATCCTGCCATTTCCTTGAAATGAAGGTACTCTCAGCTGCTTACAACTTCAGAGGGGAAAAACTGCAGGAATTATGAAAATAAAATAACATAAAATAAGATGAAATCCAGCGAAAGTGAAAATGTATCTGTATATTCATGGAATGGTTTGGGTTGGAGGGGACCTTAAAGATCCTCCTGCAACGATGCCATGAGCAGGGATGCCTTCCACTAGACCAGGTTGCTCAAAGTTCCATCAAACCTTCCAGGGAGGGGACAACCAGAACTTCTCTGGGCAATTAATAATAATAATGCATGTCCAAATAACTGAAATAGATATATATGTGTGTGTATGGATTTATACAAGAGTGTATGACAGTATAAATGTTGTATGTTTTCTGTATGAGTCTATAAATCCAAATTATATGCTGAAAATTTGTGACTCAGGATATTGATATCCCTCAGTAGATACTCATAACCAGTAGCTCACAGAAAAATGCTATCTTACAAGATTAATGATTCATAAATTTTCATGTGCAGGTAATAGATATATGTGTTTAAAACATCATACAGACGTTGGGATGGAGTGAGGAAATTGCAAAACAATGTCTAAACCTGTAAGCTTTATTGGAAACAAATGTAAACATTAAGGACAAAAATTTTGTGGCAAGTAAAGAATTGAAGTTGGAGAGTAGACGAAGATGACTTTTGAATTAAGATTTTTCATGATATATGATATATTTTATAAATATATACTCTAAAACATAAGTTATTGTACATGTGTAGAAATCATTGAAGTAAAAATCTATGGTATTCAAAATATTGACTAGGATTAAGTGGCAATAATAGCTCCATAAAATCTGTGGAATACAGAGTCTATACATTGTTGTTAATAAGAAAAATAAAATAGAAAATATTGCCATGATTATTTTGAAATTTAAAATAGAGGTATATTTTAATTAATTTCCTATACTGGAAATTGCAAAATAATGCCATGATTTTGTAGAATAAATGTAGAAAAATGTAAAGCATTATTCATCCCTGTGTGTTTACCAGTCTGGCTCGGACCACAGAACTAAATCATGGTTTCTGAGCATGCAGTATGGATTCCTGTCAGGCAAAACTGTATAGAAGTGTGTAGTGCAACATCTCAGCTAATGCCTTCAGCCACTAATGGACAATCTGCATATAGGACCAGACTGACTAAAGCTAATAATGATAAAGAACCTTAGTCTGGCACTTAGTGTGGATCTTGAGGCCTAGTCACCAGCCATTTCAGTCTATAGATCCACAACTATTACTTCCCACTGATCATTAAGAAAGACATAGTGTCTATTGCTTGTGGATTAGAGGAAAGGTTTATGATTTATTTTTTTATTTTAATATTTAGCTGAATATTTTTTCAAGAAGAGACTCTGGAAAGTTCTGCATTTGGTTGAATCATGAGTTTGATACACGAGAATAAGCCAAGGGAAATATTTTTTATTGTTGATAGGAAGGAAGACTACAGAAACTATATCTTGTATGTCTCGATTTTTGTCTCTTGCAGTTTTCTGCAACAGAGAGTTTTGTCAAGGTGCCAGAATTCACAATACTACTATATTTCCTCTGAATTTTCACCAGAAGCTCATTGATCAGGATAGTTTGTTCTCCTCAGTTGTCCTGGTCATCTCAGACTTTCAGACAAAACTTCCTGCTCTATAAGCTTTGATTATGTTTTTAGAGATAGTTAGCAAATAGAAAGTAATGGCCACATTTTAATGTCAGTGTTTTATACATTTATTGCATTTCACTGAAGTTTATACTGGCAGGTCATCATGAGAAGTCAGCTAAATACTTAAAGTCTTTGATGTATCAGTGCACAGTTCTCATTGAAAATCGCATCAGAGTTAAATATTTATATTAAGCAATTTTCAAGTGAGTTAGCCATAAACATTATTTGTTCAATATGTAGTGCATCTTCCAAGTCTATTTCACATATTCTAGGAGAGGTAAGTCTGAGAGGAAATGCATCCCTCTTGCCAAAATGGTTACTTTTTCACCTCAACAACATTTTTCTGGAAGAAGGTTTGATTCTATTTCATTTCCAATATCTCTTTTCATCCTTTATTAGTAGGTTTTTCATGCTGCCCAGTCTGGCTCATCTCTTGAACTGCTACAAAATCCAAATGCACTTTTTTATATAAAAATAAAACAAAACAAAAGGAACTTTCTTTGTTGAAGAAGTATTTTAAGACCAAGTAAATAATACTTTGATGTGAGGAATTAAGTATTCATATTCCAAAACTGAATAGTACTCTTATCAATATTTTTTTCTAGCATATTTTTACTTCTTTGTTTAATCTTTAAATTCTTGTTACTTTCATAACATGTAGTTAATGTATTCTAATGGATACCTTAAATATGAAAATATGTTGCATTGAAAATACATTGCATCAACCTGAAGTATGTCAACAAAAGAGCACTACAGAATGGTTTGTTAAACACTTACATAATGTTTATATGTTTTGTGCCACTATAAATCTTAATTTAATACTCATTTTCTCTAAAGTTTTTCTAATTAGGTAATTGATTATGCTGTATAAGTTATGGTAATATTCTTTGAGATTAGTTGATTTTGTCAGATTGATTTATAAATAGTTTTTATAATACTCAATATCCACTTAAAATTAGTAAATATATGACATATTAATTTTCATTATAAAATATAATCCCTAGAATCTATGTATTTTAACTGTATAATGTATAATTCTAGCATGATAAAAAATAAAACATTTGGATTACAGTAATAACTTCAAAAATAATTAGGACTATTACTTCTGTAATATGTTAAGACTTATGTAGTCCCAGAATGCTATGTGCAAAATTTTCTTCATGGGTTCTTCTGTTTAGAGCCATAGAAGCTGTTGGAGAAGGATAAGGCAGCATAAAATAGTTTATTTTTCTTTATATACAAGTCTTATCTAAAAACTGAAAGATACTGAAAATATGTTTTCAATGAATGCCTATGTTAAAATCTCTTTTCTTTCTAATGCCATTGGTCATTAAAGTTTTAAAATCTAACACGTTATATTGAGATTGTAGTATATTGTGGTTCAAGGAACTAGTCATGCTCCACAAATGGGTCAATAAACAGATTGCAGTTTATGAATACATTTATTGTTTCACCTGAATAACTTTCATGACACTCTAGAGACACAAGTTCTGAATTAGACCTCAGCTGTGAAGGTGGAAAACCCTTTTATGTTTCAGTTTTTTGAAAGACTTTGTAGACATTCAAACTGTATTTTTTTTAACAAGCATTATTTTATTTATTGAAGTGACCTAGTTTCAACTGTTAAGATACCTACTCTGAGAAAGGCATTTAATGAACTCATTTCACTTTGCACGGCCAGAATATTCACGTAGTTAGATTTTATGTTTCAGCTGAAGGTTCATTAACTGGAAACTGAAAACTACTGACTCTTTAACTGTTCAAAAAAGATTGGAAGTACTCATCTGTGTAAGCCAAGTACTGCTGTTCTTTTGCGTTTGTACTTTGTACATGAGCTGGATAACAGCCTGGGTCTCTGAAACGTAAAAAGTGCATCTAAGCCCACCAGCCATTTTCAAAATACATTCTGTGATGTTATTTCCGTTTGTACTTTGAGAAGAGAAAATAAAAATCTGAAGCATAAAAATTATCTGTAATATATATAAATAGGTTACAAAAATACTTCATTGCATTATTTTGTACATGGCAAGTATAGAATCATTATCAGTAAGTAGGTGATCAATATATACAAAAGTATTATTGTTGTAGGCAAAGAAGCATAACATCTTCTGTGAACCTGCAGAGGAGAAACCTGAAATAAATACTGACTTTTTCAAAATAGCGATATTCCTTTGTACACAGAGTGGAGCAAGCCAGTATTGAATACAATGGAAAAAATCTTGTTGATAAATTGTGTGAGTTCCTTAATACCTAAATATAAAATTAAAACTAAAAAAAAAAATCAAAAATTTAACAGTGATCAAAAGTAATGAGTACAGCTTCTCAGTTTGTGGATCTGTACCAGTTATTTCTCATTCCCATTAAGGTATCTGCAATAAAAAAATATGTTTTTTCCTCTCGTTACTCAGCAGAGAAAACAAGGACCTCAAAGGCATTAAGGATTTTATTGTAATTTAGGATTGAATCATGTTTTATAGCAGGAATTTTTTGCTGTCATGGTCCTGAGTTGTACTTGTGTGAACAAGTTTTTTCTTTTAATATAGTTTTATAAAATGGTAGTGAAAATTACTATTGATTTGCAAAACATGCCTCATAGAGAAAAAAATAATGTGTATGCTTTATAAATTCCTTAGAATTTGTGTTAACTTTAATTTTTCATGTACTATAAAAGTACACCATTGTAAGAGTCTTCGAATAGTAATTTTTACTTAATGGGATTCTTTCATGAACTGATCAGTTACTTTAGTAAGTTTTTAAACATGCAGATGTTGATAATATATTGGAGTAGTGCCATTACTGAATCCCACAACATTTCACTGTTGCCCTATGGACTGATGTTACCTGCTTTACAGTCCTGGATTCACAACTTTATAGGGTGTAATTCTTGCAGTAGGCAAAGGGAGTTAACTGAGCTGCTTATACTTAATGTTACACATATTCTTATATTCCTGGATCTTCCTGGGTAGATGCAATAAAGAAGGGTTTATTTATTTTTCTTTCGGATGATGAAAAAAAGCATACAATCTCTTGGCAAGCTACCTTCTATTGCAATCAGAAATTTGAGATATTATTGTTTTAACTCTATAGATGCTTCATTAAAAATACCAGATTCAGTGAAATTTGATGTAAATATTTACTGTGCAAGTGTGTACGTGAATGAACAAGTAGAGTCAGACCTGTGAAGGATTGAATGCAAGTGAGCACTTACGCTTTGCACTGTTTTTCCCGTTTTGCAGTTGATATGGTATTGGCCATTGTATCCTGGAACAGTCACTGGGAAAGGGAAGTGGGGGTACTCCCAGTCTGAATTAAATATTATATAGGCTATAATTAAGAGTGAGTCTGGAGCTGGAAATGAATGAGTCTGAAGCAGGAGATAGTGGAAATTTAGAGGAGACTGAGTTGAGGCTGCAGTGTTAGGATGTATTTGTTGCCACCCTTTTCCTTTGCTCGGGAAAGGTTTTTCTCCTTATATAATAGTAGTTCCAAATTAATATGCCACTTGCTTTTCTGCAGACAAACTGCTGATACCGAAGAACTTCCTAAAACATTTCAATACGCTATGCCTATGTAGTGCGTACACAAGTTTTATGTGAATCTAAAATTTTAAGTTCCTTAGAATGTCTAAACTACACAATTTTTCACAGCTATAGGTTTGGACTCTTGTCCTGAACCACAGACGCCAAGCAATGGGATCAAAATTGGAGACAGATACATGGTTGGAGATGTGGTGTCTTTCCAGTGTGATCAGGGTTATTCTCTTCAGGTGAGCCAAGTTTCCAACTTCAAATGTTGCCTTTTAGTTCTTGAAAATGATTGCTTGAGTCTGTCAATATGAAATGGACACTAAACTCTTCAGGAGTTTGAACACGTGATAAACTTGCAGGACTTCTAGGCTTTTGTGACAAATATTCAATTAGCAACTATCCAAATATTCCATCAGAAGTGTATGGCTTGTATCACTTGATGAGAAATTATCAATAGTTCTCTATGTACAAGAGGAAAAAGTGAGTGAAGAGAGTGAATATGAACAAATAAAGGGAAAGGAAATAATTCTTTTTCTCAGTAAATCAGATAGTGCCAGTGATTTTATTTCAGTAATTTCTTGGAGTTTTTTATCTGAAAAGGTTTTCAAATATGAGTGTATTTTTTCCAAGTAAAAGGTGTAATGAGGTACAATGCAGTAATTGTAAACTGACTAACTTGCCTCTTTGAGTTACTTAGCATGTATAACCAGTAGAAATCTGTCTACCTACAGGAAGGATCTTGAAAATGTTTTCTAAAACTTGTAGTTACACTTTAGAATCAAATCAAAAATTGAGTAGTATTTCTACTCGGGACGGTCCCCAAAAAGAATAAGGTTCCAAGCTATAGGTTACTCTTTTCAACAACTGGTGACTCTGCAGAGTCTACAGTCCCCACTTTGTCTAGCTCTTTGAGAGTGTAAAAAGACAGAAAATAATCACATTGCTTATACATAGTAAAAAAAAAAAAAAGTCTTAAAGTGAGAATATATTTTGTATATGACAGTGCATGATTAACTGCTAATGGAGTTACCGATACCTTTGGAGTAAACCAGAAAAAGGATAACTTACAAGCCTTTCATTCTTCATTAACATCAGTCTGGCCTGTAACACATGATGATGAGTGTCAGACTAACTAAAAATGCTGATTATTTCAAATATTCATTTTAAATAATTCTGTGAAGATCTAAATACTGGAGTCATATATACTGCATCAAAAATAAAAATCTAATTACTTTTTTGGACTAAAAGATATTTTTTTAAAGCTGCAGTTTATGTATTGTGATAGAAACTAAAGTTGTCTGCTTCCAAATCTCAACTGCCATTTGTATTTGAGACCTGTATCCCCTTGTTTTCCCTTCAAGACAGGGTTCCTAGTTGTGTCCTCAACCTTCTAGCACTTCAGGAGTAACTGAAATGTTCTATGATTGCGGCTCTAACAAAGACTCTAGAAGTTTACTTCCTGTATTGCCTAATTTTAGCTGGTCATTCTTGGGAGCAACCTGCCAATTATTTTTTTTCTTCTTTGTTTTAATTTCATACTTAAATACAAATGTGTGAGCAGACAAGCCACAGTAAATGACTGAAATAAAGAAAATGCTAAGACTACTAGAGCATAAACTGTGTAAACACACACGTAAAACCTATTCCCTCCATATTGTTTTTTCTGGCTTATAAGGTATGACTGCCTCTTCATTTTTTTCTCTTCTAACAGTGAGAAGATATGCCTACTTGCATGACAGAGAAAGTGTGTTTATTTTTCTTCTAGTAGAGAAAAAGAATGAATTGTAGTTTGATGAGTAAACTATTCACAATTACCCTGGATGCTTTCAAGATAACTTGGTTCTCTCAAATACTACAGGCTCTGAAGTGATAAGGAGATTAAACATGAAAACCTAACTTTTCATATGAAGGTTGAACAAACAGCCTAAAAGCTACCGAATTTCTTCTACTAGGTCACCTTAAAGTGTGTACTATATAGCTTTGCAAGGTAGACCAAGTCCTTTTAAGATTTTTCATTTTTGTTTGCTGTCTCTAGAAGGCAATTACATTAGGCTGATGAGCAACACAGAGGGTCACTTACCTGTTACAGGCTGGAGTCATAATACCTCATCTCTTGTAAAGGGGCACATGTTATAAAGACATTCTTTAAATATCTCAGCTTTTGGCCACCTGTTTTGGGGGTACGAGTAAGAACTGCATTTTGAATAGGTATTGGGAATTTAAGATGTAAAGTCAATACTGTATAATGTATTTAGTTCATAGCTTTTTACCATGTTCCACAAATAATGCAAATCAGTACTATGTAAATGTTGCTTTAATTAGACCTTTAGTTTCTAGACCCTTGGTTTATGCTAAAGCTGGTATTGTGGAATTGAGCTGGATGCTGTTAAACTGTTGGAAATAATATTAAGGGCATAGGCACAATTCTCTAGTGGACTAACAGTCACATAGTTAAGGTTACAGTCTTCTCTGTTATATTGAAGGTATGATACAGTTAATAGTGTGCAGTATAAATGTTATACCTTTTTTTAATATATTTTGATGATGTTTTAAATTATGAACTATTTTTGTTCAGATACTAATGATGTGCCATATATTGTATATTTTTTTATTATATGAATTAGCAAATATTGTGTCATTTTAGGGACATTCACATATCACCTGTATGCCTGGACCAGTAAGAAGATGGAATTACCCTATTCCAATATGTTTAGGTATGTTCAGAATACATAAACTTTCTTAAATATGCTAGAAGGAGAAAGTCAGAGAACTAAAAAATAAGAGATACATATAGGGAAAAGAATAGGAAGAACTGGAAGAACTTAATTAAAAGTGAAAAAGGTTAAATTGAACTGAAGATTTTCAAAGTATATTTCACACATTTTGCAAAGTTTTTCTGAAATGTCCAATCAGAAGAAGAAAGAATGAAATATGTTTTAATCAGAATCAATCATAAATTCACTATCAGTGATGAGACCTCCAGAGACCCTTGCAAACATAGTTAATTTATTTATTAATTATATCCACAGCAGAGTCATGACTATTACAGAAAATTCTAAAATAGAAATAGCATTACATTTTCCTCTCTGATGAGTTCATGTCTGCCCAATTTAAGAAGATACATTATTTTTCAAATTAATATGGTTATGTATACAGTTTAATATTATTGGGAGAAGGACTGGAGTTCTGCCAGAAGCCCAAATGAAACATCTGAAGTGCATTCAAATAGGAATGTAAAACTCTTTCCATTTGCATTCTCTTTCACTGAATAGAAACATCTTTGTGTTTCCTAACAGTAAAAATTATCTGTATTTGTAATCTTGAATCTATGGAAAGTAGGATGCTGCAGATCTCATTAAAGGTGTTATACTTTGCTTTTCTTCAAGACAGATTATATATCCTCTTGAGCTGCTTCACATAATTCTATTCTTAATCCTTTGAGTTGTTAAAAACCTCCTGTGAGGTACTGAGCTCCCTCATCTTAGAAGTTATAAATATTCAACAAGATTCAGATACTTGTAAGAAATTTTTCAGGAATTAGTCTTCAGTTTCCTTCTTTATGCATTACTATGTATCTAGGAAGTCTGGCACTATAATTGCACTGCCTTACAATAAATTCTGAAGGCAAAGATGATGTGCTGAAATTTTGGGGGGGTTTATTTTCCTTTTGTTTCCTTCTTTTTTTCAAGTAATGATTTTTAATTGTGTTTCAAAGGATGTATCAACTGTTAATTGGACAAAACTGTTAAGCAAAACTTTACTATATGTCATGCCTGAAGAAAAATAAAATTAAGTTCAAATATGGATTTAATTCAATTTCTGGAAATATGTGTGTGTGTACATTTTCTAGACCTGTTTATTTTATGTTTTTAAAACAGAATACAAATGCAGATTTTAAAAAGCCTCTTGAAATGCTTTGAGTGCAGAATTTTTTAAAAATACATTATTATGTTATATTATTCAGATGCTCCTTTACAAACTAATGTGGAACTGTGTTAATGTTGCTCTGAGCTGCTGTGTGCCACTTGCCTGTTCACAAAGGTAGCTCACACAGAGTGCACAGTAAACATTTGTTCTCTTTTCAGGTGCTTGTGTACCCCAAATTAAAACCTAGTCAACTCAGAGCAGCTACATGTTTAAAGGACCTATTATAAATTACTTTGTTACAGCTATTTAGTGTTAAAGGGATATTTGTGTATTTTTTTTAATATATAAACCTAGTTGTTACTGTATTATTAATGGATTTTCTATGTTCTGGATTAACTTTTAGCTCATTCTACTCCTTTGAAAAATGTCTGCTATTTCTTACAGCACAATGTGGTGGTGGCATGTCAGACTTCAGTGGAGTGATCCTCAGCCCTGGGTTTCCTGGGAACTATCCTAGCAGTTTGGATTGCACCTGGACAATAAAGCTGCCTATTGGGTTTGGTATGTGTTCTTCCATGGATTAAATTTGTTGCGGTTTTTATCAATTCAAAACACTGAACACAGATTTTAAAATATTGTGAATATTTCTCCTGGTTAAAACAAAAGAAAAGAAATTATATTTTATTTAAAGAATATATCAAAGCCTTAAAGTTATGAAATAGAACAGCTATGAGTTTCTTGTTTTTTCACTTAACATATACTAAAATTTTCTGATAAAGACAAAGTTGTTCAATTAGAATTGAGCAAAATTTTCTATCTTAAAAGGCTTGCTTTCCCTTTGTGAGGTCACAAACCCAACACAAATAAATAGCTATCATGAATATTTTAAACCAAGTCAGTATCAGTCTAGAAGTTAAAACTACATTTGAGTTCATTATTTTATAATTAAGCTTCTTGTCATATCCTAGGTGAATATTGCAGCAGCATAGAAATGGGAATGGGCCTCTAGAAGCCTCCCACTTAAAGCTGTCAAACTTCCCACTCAAAGTGAAATTGTCAGTAACACTAGATGAAGTCCACTATGACTGGTAGATCCTCTCAGCAGGGCTGCTACTCACCTTATCAATTCTCAACCTGTACCAACAGATAGGGATGTTGTGCTCCAGATGCAGAACTTTGGACTACTTGTACAAACATTTTAGAAGGGTTTGTTTATTCAGTCCTCACATTTTTCAGTGTTTCTCTGGACAGAAGTTCTGCCATTTTTTATATCATCCATGTCCCTGAGTTCAGTATCCTCCAGAACTTGTTGAGGATGCATTCTCATTATCCAGGTGTCTCATGGAGACATTGAATAGCATAAGTTCCTATATCAACCCGTAGAATATTGTACTTGTTATTGGCTACCAACTGGACATTGAATGACTGATTATCACTCTTTGAGCCTTGAAGTTCCATTAATCTTTAACTTACTTCCTCTCCATTCATCAAGTTCATATATGCCCAGCTTCTGGATGGGAATGCTATGGAAGACTGGGTCAAAAGTCATAGCAGAGTGAGAGAATATTATAGCCACTGTTCTCCCTTTGTCAATTTAATCATACAAGGAAATAATGGTTGATCCACTGTTATTTTTCTGTAAGTAAATCCATATTGACTGCTTCTGAGCCCCTTTTTGTTCTTTATGTGTTTGGAAATTGCTTCCAAATAGACAAGTTGCAGTTGCTATTGCTCAGGTCCTCCTTCTTTTCTTAAAGGTGGATATATCTTCAGACTTTTTCTGGTCACCAGAACTTCTCTCATTTGCCATGATTTTGCATATGTAATATCAGCATTTCAATTACATTTTTTTATGTTTGCATTTTATTTGAGACTCATAGTATTCAAGTCAGTAATTGATTTTTTTGTATTAACATTTTTTAGAAATAGCATCAACACTTTAATTCTGCCATTATTTGAATTTTAGACAGCTTGATGTGACAGCTTCTAGTGTTTCATCACGAGTCATAAGAGTCATAATGCTGTCTAGAATCTTCCAATCCCATGCAGATCCCTCCTAGTTTTCTAGTTCAAGTACAGGAAAACTAATTGCTCCTTTTTCTAAAAGAAAACTAAATCTGCACAGATTGAAATGTGTTTGACATTTTTGACCATTTCTAACCAGGATATGATTCAAACAGATTTGAAAATGAAAGTAAAATTCCACTGTAAAAATGAAAAAGATTACATTTGAAAAAGTGATGGCTGAAACTTGTTTTAGGGATGCTGTGGTTCTAGTCCAGTGGAGGCGCATTCATGTAACTCTTCTGAGTAGTAAATAGAAAAAAACAAAAATGCAAACATGGGAACCTTCTATAGGCTTTCACTTGTTTAAGTGTTTCTAACAAGATTTTTTTCCAGTTAGGAGTACGGATCATAAGTTTTTCCACTTTATGTTAACTAATGATGTAATCTAAAGAGAGGTGTCCCAACTGCAAAAAGCCATAGAAACAAATAGTCTAACAAGCAGGAGTCTGAGACAAACAGAGGCAGGTGCTACAGGCTGAGGAAAGGATTAATACTTTGGAAGACTCATACAGTTCAGGAACTTGTAGTGAAAGACAGTAGAGTACAGAGAGCAGAATGACAGGCAAAAATATATTAGAGTTGGTTTTGTATCAAGGTGATTGAAAGAGAAAAGAAATTGTCAGTAAGATAGCATGAGCTGGCATGATTAATAACAGTATAAACTTTGGACAAGTGTTTAGTTCACAGGGGCAAATAAAAGGCAAAGCCTACAAATATCATGGGTAGAGAAAAAGGAAAGTTTGGATACAACTGGATTCTCTGTGTAGGAGATATTCAGAAGGCTGACAGTCAAATATGACAATTAAAGCAGAAGCTTTCTTATCACATATAGACTATCTTCAGATAAAGACAGATAATCAAGGTAACAGTAATTTAATTATGCACCAACCTTTTTCCTTTAGCATATAAAATGTTACATGCTTCAGAAGACCATTCATAAGCTTTACATGGTATCTGGGGAGAAAGCTTTAAAAGACGGTGACAAACACTATTTAGCTATTACAGTTTAGGAGTTACAAAATTATTCATGACTTTTCAATAATTAATCTGACATTATATCTTTTCCTTTCAATTTTATATGAAATCATGTTAACTGTCTTTGCTAGAAATACCAGTGGGTATTTCTTCTTACTGAAAGTACTCCATTATCATTCCACAGTTGTACTAACTCCAGACAAAATGCAAATTCTACTTTGCTGTAATGTATAGAAATATGTATAAACAATAAAAAGATAAAAGAGCTCTATAACTATAACTTCTTTTTGTCCTGCCACATAATCATTGTAATACATCACCTGGTTAGGAGAGGTACCTTGCTAATGGATAGTAATATACCTTCCTGTTCTAGTAATATACCTTCCTGTTCCTTACTGAATCAAATAATCAGAAATTTCTGTTGTCAAGATCATCATATGGTACACTGTGTGTATGAGAATTACATAATTGAACTGCATGTTTAGTGGGAGCAGTACTCATGAATGGTGGTTAAATAATATCATTTACAATTTTTGTGACTCGAAAATTATATGCATGATAAGTGATGTAAGGAGTGTGTCCACCTTCTCCAGCCACTCCAGCCCAGGACCTTATGCCCAGTCACTGGAGCCCATCCTGGTGCCCAGGGACACAAGGTCTCTGCCCATGCTGAGGGTTATGTCTGCCACTTCCCTGTTTGCAGAATCAGACAGCTGAGCACAGACACACACACACAGAGGACACTGACATGGCTGGTCACACAGACTGCCACAGAGAATGTGCTGCCTTCAACATCATCTGTGTACAGGACACACTTAAAACATAAGCACAGGCACCCAAGTCCTCTCCTCTTTTTGGTCTGACAGAGTAAGACAGTCATTAGTGCAGGCACACAAACATTTGCAGATCACTTAAGTGTCTGCCTGGCACCCCTGTCTGGATCTCGGGCCCTCTTACCTTCTTCACAGGTTCCCTACACACTAGCTGGTCCAGCTTGATGTTCATTGCAAACAATGTTCACACACTCGTTCCTCATGCATTCTATGAGTGCATGCTGAGTGTAACAGCATGGACTTTCAGCCTGCCTGATATCCTGACTGGGACCCAAGGCTTTCCTACCCACTGACTTGTCCAGTCTGAAGTTTCTTAGCAGATGATATATATGCACCCCCTCACCACTGGGATCAGGGAAGATAGAGACACTTGACCACCCAGCAGCCAGCACTAGGCACACGGACTGTGACCCATGATCCTTCTTCAGTTGCCACTGTTGAGCTCCTTACTCCCCTCAATCACACTGGTCTCCCCAGTAACCAGTTTTGAGAACACAGGCCAGAGGCCAGAGGCACCAACACCCCTGCTCTGACTCCAGTAGCTGGCATCTAGTCCACTCACACTGGTCCCCCCATTAGCTGGCATTCTAGGCACAAGGTCTGTAGGCTCACAGAATTATAGAATAGTTTGGGTTGGAAGTGACCTTTAAAAGTCATCTTGTCCAACCCCACTGCAATGAACAGGGACATTTTCAACTAGATCGGGTTGCTCAGGGCCCCTGAAGGACCCTTCCTAGATCTAGAGAACTATGGCCTCTCACTTGCTCCAATAGCTGACACCACAGGCTGTAGGGCACCCACACCCCTGATCTGACTCCTGCATTTGGCACCAGATTCCTCTCACAGATACAGGTCTCACCACTAGTTGGCACTTCATCTTTGCAGCACACATACACATGGGATAGAGAATGAGATTACATAGAGAGGTAGTTAAGAAAAGATTTAATAAGAAGATGTGAGATGATTGGACAGACTGCTGGTCAGGTACAGGGCTCAGACAAACATACTGACCTGCCCCATTCTACAGGCAACCAGCTCCTTTTCTTCCTGCCTCCATCTTTGTTCCTCCCTGCCCCCCTTGCCTTTGTGTGTCCTCTCAGGGCTTTGTAGAGGTCTATCAGTTCCTGCACCCCTCCCAGTATGGGGTCCCCCTGGTTTACAGTCTTATCAGTTACAAAGTCCAGGCTTATCTTTCTGGAAGTTGTGCCTTTAGTTTCTTGTCAAAAAAGTAGCATATAAATAACCTACACTTCAATGTCTTAGATCATGTTAGTATTTCAGCGTTAGCATTTCTTATTGCCAGTCTCTCAGAATTAGTGATGCATGAGGAGAAAGAATGCCTCAATCTGAATTTCATGGGTGGCATCAGGCAGTGTAACACATGCATTTCCACTGGTTACATTATTTTCTGGTATTATCAGTGTAAAATGTACCTACTTTATTTTCTCTTCGGGTATTGATGCTGGTGGTTTTTATTTACTGATGATGTTTTTCAGGTGTCCATTTGCAATTTGTGAATTTCTCAACGGAGACCATACATGATTACTTAGAAGTTAGGAGTGGATCTACAGAAACTAGCACGGTTATTGGGAGACTAAGTGGCCCTCAGCTACCAGCCTCTCTGTTCAGCACAACTCATGAAACCAGTTTATACTTTCACAGTGATTACTCACAAAACAAACAAGGATTTCATATTGTATATCAAGGTGAGATTTTGACATTCTTTTGTGAGAACAAGGTGGCTGTTGAAGGTTATTTCTTTTTGTGGCCTTCCTGAAAGATGAACATGAAATAAAAGATTTTGTGTGTTTGAAACCAAAGTGTTACGCATCAAGATCAAACAGAAGAATGCAGAATTTAAATGAAAAAAAATAAAAAAAATAATTGCATGTTCTCTTTAAAAAGCAGTTCAAGTACAGACAAACAGATAATATCCCATATCTGAATTTGTTTAGCAGATTAATTTACATTGCATGGCTTTACAAATTAAGCATCTCTATTGTTCAGTCTTTATAAAGCATATGGGAATCTCAGTTTTGTATCTTAAGTTCTGGAAGGGGAAGATCTAAATATTATTTTAGAGTACTAGATCCATATAGGCTAGTACAGAATAATGCCAGCTCAGAAATCTCCAAATCCACTTTGTTTCCTAGTTTCCAGTATCACTGAAAAGTTCTGTTGTACCCAAATAGGTCATGCTGAGCTGGTGAAGACTGCAGGATCATAATTCTATTTATATAACTGCAGGTTCATTTAAAAAGGATTAGATCACCACTCTTCACAAAAAAAAAGGTCAAATGTGTATTTTAAGCTCTGCCTGTTTTCATGATACAAATAACATCAAATGGTGATTTAAAGAGTTCTTACTTAACAGCAATCTTGTATTATGCAGTAGTAACAAGTCCAAATTCACTTGGACTCTATGTAATGTTCTGGAAGTAAGCCACTGTAAGAAGTATTAACTTTTAAAGAAAAAGTCAGTTTATGACTTAAATTGCCTGGTTACTCACTTCTTATTCAGAATATGATATAATTTGTAGGAGTAAGGGAACTTTAAAATCTACTGCTAAGAGGGTAGTATACTATTACTGCTATTAATAGTAACAGTAATCATTTTGAACGTGTTGTTATTTTTCAAATAATTAAAAAGTGTTCCTATCACATAAGAGAGAACTGTTTCTTTCAGTCGTATATAATCATCTGTCCTGTTCTGATTTTGCATAGTATATTTGTTCTCAGTTCTGTAATAAGAAGTCAGTGTTTCAGATCTTCTCGGAAAAGATCACCAAGGTGTGAGAGAGGCTTAATTAAAATCTTACTTGTTTGCCATAAAATCTTTGATATTCATCTGTAGACAGGTTTGTTTCTCTTCTTCTTTAAACTTAAGAATGGGAAAATAGAAAAGCTCCATCTAGCTCAGTATAGTATTTCCAAAGAGCAAAAAAAAATGCTACTTAGCAGCCAGAAGCTCATTTCTTTTGTACCCTCCCAGCATCCACAGTTGTTGTCAGACTCTTAATTTTATTACTGTGGTATTTGAAGGCATTTTTACATTCAACCTTCCCACTGTTTTCGTTTTTGTGAACTTCAGTCATATTGCCCCCAATCTGTTTCTCACAAAACCATGTTTAGCCGTGTGCTCAGTACTGTTATTCGTTATTTTAGGCTGTATCATATTGCTAGGTATAAAAGTCACTGATCTGTAGTTTCAAGGATCCCCTCTAAAGATAGATGTGATTTACATTGGGAAATCACCACTTCTCTAGATCATATCGTGAAGTGATAATATTTATATCTTCATTCAGCAGCTCTTGTGAGTGAAAGCCATCTGCTCGTGGTCTTTTGCCTTGCCTGTATAGTGTAGTACTTTTGTATTTACTTCAAATTGATCTAGTACCTTTGACCTTTGTAATACAAGCACTGTATTACTGTATTGTTCTTGTTTGAAAATCTCTAAACCATCTTCAGTAGTAAAAATGGATGCAAAGTATTTATTGAGTTTTTCTCTCTATGGCATTCCAATCCATAAAAGTCCCTTTTTTCTCATTTGTCATGAGTTGTCCCACCAATTCCCTAGCTGACTACTTCTTTCTGATGTTATTAAATAATTCTTTTATGATCAGCTGAGACATCTTCTGTGAGACATTTTTCAAAGTATTTTTTGTTCTCTTTATTTTCTATTTAAATTTGACCTGCTATGTTTTATGACTCTTTGGAAAGGCAGACTTTCATTATTTAAATGCCAACCTTTTCCCTATTGCATGCAGCTTCTTTAACTTTCCAACTGAGTCACACAGGCATTTTTCTGAAACACTTCAGTGTTTTTCTATTCTGAATTGTAGAACATGTTTTACCTGGTCATTTAAAATAGTATCAGTTAGCAGATTCCAATCTGCATTACCTCATATTTGTATCATTTCCTTTCCAGAAAATTGAATATTCCTGGGTTTATTTGACTTGTGCTCTTCCAGTACAATCAAACTGCTTTTTGACTGCTATTATGGAACAGCTCTCCCATGAACACTTCTCAAGCTAAGGATTGAGTACCAAGTTGATTCAAATTTAAACCGTCTTTTCTTGTGTGTTCTCAAACTGCTTGTTCTAGGGAACAATTATTTCCCACATTCAAAATTTTATTTCTTCAAGTCGTCCTGGTGAGGTAGATATTTGGGAACTCCATTACTACTACCTGTCACATTTTTGCAGCTTCTCTAATTTTACTTAAGATTTCCTCCTCACTATCATTTTCCTGTTTAGACATTTGTAGAAGTAGCTCAGTATTACCCTTATATTTCTGGAGTTTTAATTTCCACCTATGAGTATTCTATAGTGCTTCTTTTTTTCTGGTAATATTTTCTTTTTTCTATGGCATTTAATGCAATTTCTAAACAACAGTGCTGCTTTCCCACCTGGAAGTCTTTTCCCTCTCAGGCTTGGAAACATGATCACTTGGTAACACTGCTGCTCTATGCCATGCCTTTCACTTCAGGGCTTTTGGCTTGTTCAAGCATTCTAGATCCATCTCTTGTGTTTTAGTCTCCTATACTGGGGTGAAAGGGCTTCTTGGTTTGGCCTTTATTCTGTTCCTTGATACTGTATGCATCACTCAACATGCGGTGTAGGCTACTATATTTGCTTTTCCTATTTATTGTAATTCTGCTGTTTGTCATTCTCCTGAACTTTTTTCAGAGGGGCATTGGCTATAAGCCTCCTCCCTATCATGACACTGCATCAGTCTTCTCTACCTGTGTCCTGGGTTCAGCTAGGATAGGGTCAATTTTCACTAGGGGCTGAGAGGGGGCCACAGCCAGGATAGACAACTGAGCCAGCCAAT
>VYZX01002462.1:9406-35365 GCA_013401335.1 Brachypteracias leptosomus | reverse complement strand
GACAGACCCACTACAACAAGAAATTCAAGCAGCTTCCCTGAGGTTTTCCATTTGGAACCTGATTTATGCTATTATCCCTGAAACAGAAAAATAAAAGCCTTTTAAAGTTCAGAGATATCAACACATCCTCGCTCAATTTTAAAATATAACTTATTTAGTAATATATTATTATTGAGTTGTGTAGTGGTCCTGACGGCTTATCACCATACATGGGACAACCCCGTAGATAAACAACCAGCACAGCCCTCAGGCCTGTGCTGCACAAATTTTGGCTGCAGAACAAACACAACCAGCTGATTTTAACAGAGGAGCCTGCAGGCAGCTCCCACTTGGTACTGCCAATTATACCACCTACTTGGCCTTGCTTTTATCTAACCGTGCAACAACAGATTCTCATGTGGACATCCCTCCTGCCTGACAGTAGAAATGATGAATAGAGTTGTTCTCTTTTAAGAAAAGAAGGAGTAGCTCAAAGGACCAAAAGGGGATAATCTCTTCTCTGGATGAGGTCTGCAAGAAGTGCTGTGTGGTGGTTGGAGGTCTATTCAGTGATGCACCGCTTGAGGTTTCAAGTATCTAAAGTAACATAAAATTACCTATACTATTCTCTTCTTGTAGCCTTAACTCTAATGAATAGCTTTCTAAGTGATACCTTAGAGAGTCTGAGTGCCTTTCTTACTGGGAACACAATGGAAAAGCAAGCACATCCAGGCACAAAACAAGGGGTTTTTGTCATTTATCTTGACATTAAGATACACTTCCTGATTTCCACAAAATGTATTTGGCTGATGCAAAGGTTAAAAAGTAATAATTAAATTATCTAATTAAATTTCCATTGTGAAATTTCACCTTGAACTAAATCAGAATCGCATTAAAATGAGATTTGTATTTCTTTCAGAAAGAAATAAAAAATGAACACTTTTTTTCTTGTCTGTACTTGAAGAACTAAATAAAGAAGCATGCAATAGCAAGACTCAGAACCTATACAAATGAAGATGACTACATAATCCTCCTAGAATTCCAGGTTTAATCCAAGTTTATTTAAATTTATGCAGTGAAATACAAGTCTTCAAAATTAATCTTTAAATTGAATAAAAAGAGCATAAAACAAGTGTTTAGGTAAAGGGTAAAGTACATCCTTCCTGAATCTTGTGATGTGAAAGTTCTCAAAAAGTGGAGTCCTTTAAACCTACATCCATAAACTTGAAATCTACATTCATAAAATTGAAGAATTGCATTTTTCATCTTCAAAGGACTTGATGAGCATTCATTAGTCCCTAGATGACTGCAGGAAATTATAGGTGGAAAAAACTATTGCTCCACAATGCTACAGAGAACAAGAGGAACAATAAGATGACATAAAAAATTTCTATTGGCAACTTTATTTTGTAAGCGTTCAGTGTAGTTTTGGTTGATAAGCATTGGTAAACTAACATTAGGAGACAATGCAAGTGGTCCACAGAAATGCTTATAAATTTAGTTCTTGTAGAAGCAGTGTGTCCTTTTAATAACCAGCTGTAGAGGAATGGATAATCTGGAGATCTACTTTGGTTTTCTTTTGCCTGTTTGCACAGTGTGCAGAGTATCCCTTAGCAGAAGGGAGACTTGCAATTAGTTTTACAGGTGAAGCAAGGGAAATATTTCTAATTAAAGCATATCTTTGCAAACAGAAGATTATGAAAGGTAGGGCAGAACAACTGAAATATGTTCATTTTATCATTATAAGACCTCCTGCTGTCTCCCTTTTCTAATCTACTGAGGAAGACTTCTGGCTGAGGCTGGATGTACTTTCATGCAGAGGAAAGCAGAGAAAATTTAATCTTTTCTGTTAAAATGAGTAATAAAATTGTAACTAGTTGCTTATACTGGCTCAGCACTCAGCATGATTAATGATGCTTTCAAACTGGTTTTAGAGGAGTATTTAGACTTGCTTTTATGAATCTCACGTCTGTCAGTTTTCTAGTGCTTTACCTGTTAATTTGACTGTCCTGTTGCTCAGAGCAAAACAGCAGGCTAGGACTGAGAAATTTTCAGTTTATAAACTTATATGCTGTTAGATGGAAAAAAATCTGCCAAAACTCTTATGAGAAGGGAAAAATGTGAACCTTGAATTAGGAAACTAGTGTCAATAGTGATAAAATAGAATATTTGATATCTGATTGATCAACGTGTCTATGGTGTACACAGAGCCTGAGAGCGAAACTTCCTTCCTTGCTTTCTTCATGTACAAGAAATTGTGGGAAGGTGGACCAATCAGGAGTTGTCAGGCTATGTGCTTACATTTCTCCCTGAATTGGTCCAATTTTTTAAGAAACACTGTAGTACTTAGAATTATTCAAGTTCTTCTGTAACTGATATAGCGCATTGTATCAACAGTTCCTACAATACCTACCATTTGAACTTAGGTAAAATTATTTGAAATTATTAATTCTGCATACTAAGAAGAGTCAGATAAAAACATACCATAGCTTTAAATTTACTTCTTCTAAAATATAATTTGAGGACTTTAGGAGGATATTACCATCAGAGGAAGTTCAGTTGAGTAATCATCAACTTCCACTTCTATCCATCCTCTCCCACAATATTGAGCATCCCCCAGAGTACAGTCCACTTTTTGTGTGAGCTGCTTTAGTCTCAGTGTATTGAAAATGCTCTCAAATATGTTTGAAATACACAAATTTGCTTTTAAATTAAGAAGTAAGCTTGGGTTTGGTCTGTATTTCCAGAATTCCTAGTCATGACAATGGCAATTTCCTGCCAGTTCTTTCAATTACGTAAGAGAATCCTGATAGATTCTTAATTACTTCAAAGAATGGATGGCAGAGGTCATCAGTACAGCATGTTATGCAACAGGTATATTTCAATGATAATAAGAAAAAAAACAATCATTGCAATTATAGTTCTCCATAAAACTACCTGACTTTAGTTTGGTCAAATAACTCCACTTCTAATTTTTTTTTTTTTTTACAAAATATTTGAAAATCTTCACTTCTGACTAAAAATTGTAATGTTTATAAGACCCAGGTACACTATTAAAAGAAAAGAATTACACCTGAAAATCTTCAACTAGTTTAGCTGCAATACAAGTATTATTCAGCACTGACACCATTCAGGTTGAGCACAGAATCACAGAATTATTGAGGCTGGAATAGGCCTCCAAGATCATCAAGTCCAGCCTATGACCTAACACCAAGACATCAGCTAGACCATGTCACTAAGTGCCATATCCAATCTTTCCTTAAACACCTCCAGGGATGGTGACACCACCACTTCCCTGGGCAGTCTATTCCAGTGTCTAATTGTCCTTTCCGTGAGGAAGTGCTTCCTAATATCCAACCTAAACCTTCTCTGGCACAGCTTCAGGCCATGCCCTCTCATCCTGTCACTAGTTGCCTGGTAGAAGAGCTCGACCCCCACCTAAATACGTCTTCCTTTCAGGTAGTTGTAGAGAGTGATAAGGTCCCTCCTTGAGTCTCCTCTTTTCCAGGCTGAACAACCCCAGCTCCCTCAGCATCTCCTCATAAGACTTTAACCAGTCTCGTCACTCTTCTCTGGACTGGCTCCAGTACCTCTCTATCTTTCTTGAAGTGAGGGGCCCAGAACTGTACACAGTACTCGAGGTGAGGCCCCACCAGTGTCGAATACAGGGGGAGAATTACATCCCTAGTCCTGCTGGCCACGCTATTCCTGATACAAGCCAAGATACCATTGGCCTTCCGTGCCACCTGGGCACACTGCTGGCTCATGTTCAGCCGGTTGTCAACCAGTACTCCCAGGTCCCTCTCTGCCAGTCCGCTCTCCAGCCACTCATCCTGCAGTCTGTAGTGCTGCATGGGGTTATTGTGGCCAGAGTGTAGGACCCTGCACTTGGCCTTGTTGAATCTCATACCACAGGCCTCAGCCCGTTGACGCAGGCTGTCCAGGTCCCTCTGCGGCATCTTCCTGCCCTCCAGCAGATTGACACTCCCCCCCCAACTTGGTGTCATACACGAATTTACTAATGGTAGACTTGATCCCCTCATCCAGGTCATCAATAAAGATGTTGAATAGAACTGGGCCCCAGTACTGATCCCTGGGGATACCACTGGTCACTAGACACCAACTGGGTGTGGCACCATTCACAACCACTCTCTGTGCCAGTTTTTAACCCAGCAAAGGGTGCACCTGTAAAAGCCATGGACTGCCAGCTTTTCCAGGAGGATGCTATGGGAGACTGTGCCAAAGGCTTTGCTGAAGTCTAGGCAGACCACATCCACAGCCTTCCCCTCGTCTACCAGGCCAGTCACTCAGTCATAGAATGAGATCAGATTGCTTAGGCAGAACCTTTCTTTTCTAAACCCATGGTGGCTGGGTTTGAATCCCTGGTTGTCTTGTACATGCTGCTTGGTGGCACTCAGGATGATCTGCTTCCATAACCTTGCCAGGCACTGAGGTTAGGCTGACAGGCCTATAGTTTTCTGGATCCTCCTTCCAGCCCTTCCTGTGGATGGGCGTCACATTGGCCACCCTCCAGTAATCTGGGACCTCCCCGGTTAGCCAGGACCAGTGATAAATGATGGAGAGTGGCTTAGCCAGCTCTTGTGCCAGCTCCCTAAGCACCCTAAGATGAGTCCCATCTGGACCCATAGACTTGTTAGGATCTAAGCGGCACAGCAGGTCACTAATTACTTTCTCCTGGATTAGAGGAAGGATATTCTTCTCCCCTTCCCTGCCTACCAACTCAGGAGCCCAGTTGCACTGAGGATAGTCAATCTTTTTGTTAAAGACTGAGGCAAAGAAAGTGTTAAGTACTTCAGCCTTTTCCTTGTCTTCCGTTACTATTTTCTCCCTTTCATCCAATAAGAAATGGATATTTTCCCTGGCCCTTCTTTTGTTATTAATGTATTTATAAAAGCACTTTTTATTATCCTTGACAGAATTGGCCAGATTAAGTTATAACTGAGCTTTCGCATCTCTATTTCCCTTTCTACATGACCTTACAATATCCTTAAATGCTTCCTGGTTCATCTGCCCCTTTTTCCAAAGTTGACACACTCTTTTTTTTTTCCTGAGTTCTTGCAAAAGCTCCTGGCCAGTCTTCTACCCCACTGGCTCATTTTCCAGCACATAGAGACAGCCTGCTCCTGCACCTTCATAATTTCATTCTTAAAGTAAGCCCAGCCTTCCCGGGCCCCTTTGCTTTTGAGGGCTGCTTCTCAAGGGACTCTCTGAACCAGCGTCCTGAATAGACCAAAGTCAGCCCTCCAGAAGTCCAAGGTATAGGTTTTGCTGACGGCCCTCCTGACTTTACCACATAATGAAAATTCTATCATATCATGGTCGCTGTGTCCCAGACGACCTCCAAGCACCACATTTTCTACCAGCCCTTCCCTGTTCATAAACAGTAGGTCTAACAGGGCACTACCCCTGGTAGGCTTGCTTACCAGCTGCAATAGGAAGTTGTCATCCACATGTTCCAGAAACCTCCTGGACTGCCGCCTTTCTACTGTGTTGCACTTCCAGCAGACATCTGGTAAGTTGAAGTCCCACACAAGAACAAGGGCTAGTGAACATGAGATATCTCCAAGTTGTTGAAAGAATGTCTCATCAGTGTTTTTATCCTGGTTGGGTGGTCTGTAGCAACTTGTTCCAGTGTGCTCCCTAAACTATCAAAGCACATGATATATATGCCAGTAGAGAAAATGTATCACTTACTAAAAGCTAATTAGCAAATGTTAATCCCTTCATTTGCACCAGTTCTACTGGGATTTATCTGAAGTTTTTCACAGAATCACAGAATGTTAAGGGACCTTGAAAGATCATCTAGTCCAACCCCCCTGCCAGAGCAGGATCACCTAGGTCTACTGATTTATTTTATGTTCTGAAATTTTTGGAAGCAATAGCTTGCTGTTTCTGAAAAAAAATCACATGCTCTTCTCTGACAGAGGGATATACAATAATCTACCAACGGATTTACGGCAGATATTCCAGCATCAAAGAGAGGAAAACATCAACACTGGTCTCCTCAAACACTGAGGAAGAGACTGGAACTAGTGAGAATTTTAGGCTGGCATTAAGCTCAGCTTTTTCTGAGTACATCAGTAAATAAAAATGAGGTCTTAAATCAAGAAAACAAAAACAAACTACTTGACTTCATCACAGAAAAAAGTTAATTTTGAAGAAGACAAACTCAGTACTGATAATAGACCTGAAAAAAAAAAAAAAGTCAGAGAACTTTCAAATGTAAGACCTTTCTCCAAGCATAAGAATTGAGGGGAATAGTGCAGAAACAAGTAAAAAGCAAAACACTGAAAGGACAGGGAGAATTTCTCCCAAAACATCTTGCAACAGGAAGAAAGTGTTAACTTTCTTTGCAACGCTAAGGATCTTGAAAAAAGCACTATTTCTGAAATGCGAACTTTTGTTACATGATTCCAAGAATACATTGTCTAAACGAGGAAATGCCCACCAGCTACACAGTTTATAAACCAAGTTCAAAATTAGATGTCTACGCTTTCAAACTTGTGAAAGACAAACACAATGGAAGAACTATCAATTTCTTTTAGACCTCCACTGGAGAATGTAAATCTAAAGGAAGAGAACTAGTTCTGAATAAAAAAAAAAAAACAAAAACCAATGTATAAAGCAAAAGTATATAGATTATATGGAAAAAAAAAAAAAAAGAAAGAGCGAGCAATCAAAAAAGAAATCAACTGTTAGTAATAGGTGAAATCCGTTCAAAGAAAAGAAGTGGGTTTGCCTTTCCAGAGACAAGCACTACTTCTGAAATAATAAGGTGGATTTCCTAACTTTGCAGTCCTCAGTTTTTAAAGTTCAAACATGGCATTAAAATTGTTGAAAATATTACCAGGTCTTTTTAAAAAAGGACAGGAATCTGCAAAACAAGTCCATGTAGCAGACATTAACATGAGAGCTTCCACTTAAAGACAATCCAGATAGGGAGTGTTAAAAAGGATAATAGCTACGGGCTGGAACTTTTCCTGTACTGCACAGGAGGCCGTTGCCATCACAGGGATTTTATGCATCAGAGTAAGGCATGTCTCCACAGTAAAATATCTCCTGATGATATATCAACAGAGCAGTATTTTAGACAAACCTGTTATTGAAACATAAGAGGACTCAAAGTCATCCTAGTAGGGAGCGTATAGGTCATCTGAATCATGGTTCGTAAACAACTTTTGGTAATGTTTAGTGCATGCAGGCAATTCACGGAGAACTGTAAAAGCAAACCACCCTTGGATCGCCTTGAGGCCCTATCCATGCAGAGACAATCCCTGGGGAGCTGTGTAGATAGCTCAGCCTCAAGTTGTCCATAAGCCATAGCCCAAACAGAGCAGTGCTGCATCATTCAAAGAACTGAAACCTGAGCTGAGCCTTGAAATCTCTCAACAAATAACGTGCCCTGAGTCTCAATTCAAGCCACTCTATTCAGTTAGCTGAGAAAGTAAAATAAAGAGAAGCTGGAGGGCTTTGGTGTTGTTTACAGCCATCATCCTTGTGTATCCAGATGATATAATCCACTCAGGCATAGTTTTGTCCACAGTCACATAAATCAGGGGGTAAAAACCCTAAGGCTCGGGTTGGGAATTAGGAGTTGCCTCTCCAGCACTGCAGCTCACCTCTATGGAGCCCGTTCCCCCTTGGTTGGGACTCTGGCTAAAGTCACTTTTCTGGGATCGAGAGCTCTTACCTGGAGGTGCAAGTGAATGTTTAGCATGCTTAAGTTTGTAACCACAGGTGATTTAACTAACACGTTAGTTAAATCTTAGCACTCTTTTTAGATTGTTATAGTGTATTCTTACTTTTAATAGTGCATTCTTTCATTGCATCCATGAAAACCTGCAATAGTTGCCTATTAAACCTGTAAGCGAAGCTCATATAAAGCATTTTCTTGAGCCCTACAGTTAAACCTGTGAGTGAAGCTCAAATATATTGTTTGCCTGAGCCTTGTTGTTAAACCTGAGTGAAGCTCAGATGGATCATTTGCTTGAGTCTTGCAGTCTAGTCTCTTCTTGCCACATGGGGAAAGGGTGTGCAAGAATAGGGTAGCTGGTCTGTCAATTTACTTGGATTGGTCATGCTGCAGCAAACCATGGTAATGAGGATGAAGGGAGACTCCCTCTATTCCCCACAGCAAATCTACTCCTGCAGGACGCCAGTTTTCTAGAATGGGATCATTACTTACCTTGACTAAAATGCAGGTTACCAAAAGCAGAATTTATTTTATGAGCTTGGTCTACAAACAGTCTTGAATAAATACAAAAAATAAAATAGTAGTATGGGATTCTTCTGCTTGTATTTCAGGAATAAGATAGAGTCCCCAGCCAATGATGGAATCATTGAGAAAGCTTAGAAATCACACTATAAAAGTAACACACTAGTGACTTCCTAGAGGTTGTTAATCCACATCTGGCATGATCTAATACTAAAGATAAATTGGCAAACTGATAAAGTAAACTAGATAAGTGGGCAGTGAGGTGGGCTGAAAACTGGCTGAACTTCTAGACTCACCAGATTGTGAGCAGTGTGATGAAGTTCAACTGGAGGTCAATCACTACTGGTGTGGTCCAGGGGTCAATACTGGGGCCGATACTGTCTAGTATCTTCATCAGTGGCTGATGAGACAGAATGCTGCCTCAGCGCATGCGCAGGTTATACAAAACTGGGAGAAGTGATTGATACACTAGATGGATGTCCTGCCATTCAGAAGGACTGAAAAGAGCTGGAGAAATGTGCTGAAAGAAACCTCAATGAAATTCAACACAGGGAAATGCCAAGTCCTCTCCTAGGGTGGAATAACCCTAGGCACCAGGACTGACCAGCTGGAAAACAGTTTGGAAGAAAAAAGACCTGGGGGATCTTGTGGATGCCATGTTGACCATGATCCAGCAATGTACCCTCATGACAAAGGCACCAACAGCTTCCTGGGATGCGTTACAAAAAGCATTGCAGCAGGTTGAGGAAGGTGATCCTTCCACATTGCTTAGCAGAAGACACATATCTGGAGTGCTGTGTCCAGTGCTGGGCTGCCCAGTACAAGAGAGACATGGATTGACTGGGAAGCATCTAGCAAAGTGTCACAAAGCTGACTAAGGGCTGGAGCACCTGCCGTATGAGGAGAGGCTGAGAGAGCTGGGACTGTTCATCCTGGAAAAGAGAAGGCTCAAGGGAATCATATAAATATCTGCTTGGGGGAGAGTAAAGAAGACAGATTCAGACTGTTCCCAGTAGCGCTCTACGAGAGTCTGTAATTACGCGGTGCTATGATAAAGGCATAGTCATGTCAGATTTGTTGTCATAAAGGACAGTCATTAACTTTAAAAGTCACAAGTGGTGGAAATAAATTTCTCTGCTTATTGCCTTCTGATAGCAGCAAAGAAGCTATTTGTGCCATTAAATAGACAGTATGAAAATGACAGCACAAATTTCAGCTTAATCTCTCAACAAAGCATTAGCAACTAAGAAACAGAAGAGCAGTGGTATGTAATATATAAGACATGTTCACATCACATTCATTGTTGGAATCGTTGTAAAATATCATTCCATGATAGAAGTGGTGTCATGCTACATTGAATATTTTCTTATTTTGCATACATTAAAGTGGATCATAGAATGGTTTGAGTTGGAAAGAACCTTAAAGATCATAGAGTTTCAATCCCCCTGTCATGGGCAGGGACACCTTCCACTAGACTAGGTTGCTTAAAGCCCCATACAACCTGGCCTTGAACACTTACAGGGATGAGGCACCCATAACTTCTCTGAGCAACCTGTTCCAGTGACTCACTATGCTCACAGCAAAGATTTTCTTCCTAATGCTGTAAGTCTTCTAGTCTGTCTTCTTTCAGTTTGAAACAATTACCCCTCATCTTATCACTGCACTCTCTGATAAAGAATCACAGAATGGTAGGGGTTGGAAGGGACCTCTGTGAATCATACAGTCCAACTCCCATGCTAAAGCAGGTTCACCTAGAGCAACTTGCACAGGATTGTGTGTAGGCAAATGTGCAATAATTACTGGGGGTTACTTGGAAATTGAACTTATATGAAATATAGGGCATTATTCACACAATAAGGAAAAATTATAATATCAAGGAGGCCTCCAGGGTGGCGTGCAGCTGGTATGCAAGGAATCCCTTCCATGGTGGTTCCCTAAGCAACATAACCTGCAACCCTAGAAGCCGCACGGAGAGTGGAGCGGAGTGAAGAGAACACGGCCAGGCTCTGTGATAACACTGCAAAGATGGGAACTAAGTGATACTTCAAAAACTGTTGAGCTGTACTTTTGATACCCCAAGCCAACTGTCATCTTTTGACAAACTGCTGTCCTTTGTGCAAACTTTGGTCATTATAATGTCATTATAATACCAAAACACACCTCCATCCCAAAAGCTAACCACCTCCAAGGTGCAACCATCCCTTACTGAGCTTGCACCCTAAGTTTTTCTAGTCTATACTTTTTAAAAGCAACGTGAGAGAATTTTATACCAATCATAATAAAGGTATGTATGACTACAGTCACTCAAGCTCCACCTTGAAGGTAAAGAACAATATAAAAATAGTCTAAGAAAGGGAGGATATTAGGGAAGACATCATTGTGGACAAGTCAGGAAGGATACTACTGCAGACCTCTGCCTTCTGGGATCAGTCGATGGGCTGAGACTTTCCTTTCCCAATAGGGACACCTTTGGGTAAGATCCGAGCTTCCTCGAGAAGTTTTTTGGGACTTAAAAATCTCTATTGAGTTGTTCTTAACTTAGCACTTTGATAATTTGTAATCCTGACATTTGTGCTTACACACTTTGCAGACAGTGTATTCACCACCGGCAATCCACAAAGAACCTGTACTCTGTTGCTTTGAATAAATTGCACCATTCACGTACCCAGCTGCACTGTTTCTTACTGGGCGCTGTGTAAGTCCATAGATAGTGGCTGGGCAGGAATACAGCACACTATTGAGTGAATCAGGGTTACCGGACTCATAGTGACAAATTGGGCATTATTCACTATTTAAACCTAGCTGCCCCCAGCCCATTTAATGTCTGAGGATAAGCTGGAAAGCAAGGGGGTTTATTTCCTGCCAAATTACTTTACTGTCCTTAAAGCAACAGCAGGTTTTGAATATCTCTGGAGAAGACTCCATAGTGTCTCTGGGTAACCTGTTCAAGTGCTCTGTCACCCTTAACCAATGATGCTTGCATTACACTTGGCTGTAGCATGTATAGCCATGTCCAAGCAGTGAATTTGCAGACACTTACTCCTCAGTGCATCCCTATGAATTACGCAAGTAATTCAAGTCCCTCCCCATGTTTTCTCTAGGCCCCCTTTTAAGTATTGAAAGGCCAAGAAAGGTCTCACCAGAGCCTTCTCTTCTCCAGGCTAAACAATCCCAACTCTCTCAGCCTATCCTCACAGAAGACGTGTTCCAGCCCCTCAGTCATCTTCATGCCCCTTCTCTGGACCCACTCAAGCAGGTCCATGTCTTTGTTATCCTGAAGGCCCCAGAGCTGGACACAGTACTCCAGGTGGCGGTCTTACCACAATGGAGTGGAGGGACACACTGCTAGTCACATCTCTTTTGATGCGGCCAGGACATGGTTGGCTTTCTGGGCTGAATGTTTCCAGGTATACTGAATTTCTTGTCAACCAACATCCTCAAGTTTTTCTCCTCAGGGCTGCTCTCAATCCACTCTCAATCCTCTTCACAGAAAGATCAACATACTTTTCTGCTACATATTTTCCTAATTTTCCACATTTTCACACATATTGCTAACTTACACCTATGCAAAATCCAGCAAATTTTCCAAAACATTAACACCACATTGGTCATATTTTGTGCATTAAAGTAGAAAATTTAGTAACAGAAGAAAGACTTTGTACTCTATTTTTTATGGCTTCTAAACAGCTTCTCCTAAAGGCAAAACAAGCACTCTTCAAACAGGAAAATACAGGAAAAACCTAATAAGGAACTCAGATACAACATTGATCCCTATACCAAAGATTTCTGGAACTCTAGTTTAAGGAAGGTTCCAAAACATTCATCATTTGAAGTGAAAATAGAAAATTCACTCAACTTGGAAGAAAAAAACCCAATAACATATGAGAAGAAATATGAAAAAAAGTAATTTTACCACTATTAATGTAGGAGATGAAGTGGTAATATATTTTTAAAAGGGTAAAAAATGCTGTGTAGCAGCTGGAATAGAAAAGAATTAGAAAATGTGAGAGAAACAGCCCTGCTGACAACAAGGTCAGAGAAGGAGTAAGAGGAGGTGCTCCAGGTACTGAAGCAAACATTCTCCTGTAAGCTTGTGGTGAAGAATATGGTGGTGGTGCATGCTGTTCCTCTGCAGGTCATGGAAGTCCACAGTGGAGCAGATATCCACCCTTCAGCCCATCAAGGGCCTCATCCCAAAGCATGTAGAGAAGCCCTAAGGGAAGCTGCAGCTCCTGGAGAGCAGGCTCCTGGCAGGAGCTGCAGCCTGTGGAGAAGAGCCTATGCAGGAGTAGGTTTTCTTGCAGAAACTGTGGTCTGTGGGGTACCAACACTGGAGCAGTCTGTTCCTGAAGGGCTACACCCCATAGAAAGGACCCATGCTGGAGCAGTTCTTGAAGAAATGCAGCATACGTGAAGGACCCATGTTGGAGAAGTTCATGAAGGACTATATCTTGTGGAATGGCCCCCGTGCTTCAACAGGGAAAGACTATAAGGAGGAGGAAGCGGCAGGGATTAAATGTTACAGACTGACAACCCCCATTCCCCATCTTCCTGCCCTGCTGTGCTGCTAGCTGTCTTCTTCCTCAGGCCAACACCAAACTCAGCAACATCCCCTCAACATACCTTCATCATCTGTTTGCTCTTCTCTATCTCAAATAAGAAACATATCTTCATCTTTTATTCTTCATCTGTTTGCTCTTCACCATCTAGAATCAGCCCAGTGGGAACACAGCACTGAGAGAGAGCTCAGCAAGCTGCTTCCAACAAGAAGCTCCTCCAACTGGCCCAAACAGGAACACTCTTCAAGCTGATCAACTCCTCGCTGCTTTTCTCAAACTGGTCGGTTCCTGGTTGATATAGCTCTAAGCCTCACCCACCACCCCAATGACAATCACCAGGGGGAAGGCAGGGCCTCACACAGGTGGGCCAGGTTCTGCCTCTGGGGCCTTGGGGAACAAAACATGTTGCTGGGTTGTGACTCATCCATAGGTCAAACCCAACTCAGGGCCTACAGCCCAGGCCCCAGCACTTCAGCTGCTCAGTGTAAAGAAGGTTGAAGAGTAAAGTTGAAGCTAGGAAGAAGGGAAGGGTGAGGGGAGGGGGTTTTTAACTTTATCTTTGTTTCTCACTATCCTACTTTACCTTTAATTGACAATTAATTAATTTAATAATAATAAAATTAATTGGCAATAAATTAAGTCTAGTGTGACTGTGATGATAACTGATGAATGATTTTCCTGTCTTTATCCTGACCCATAAGCTTGTATAACTCTTGTTCTCCCCCTGTCTTGCTGATGAAGGGGAGTGATAGAACAGTTTGGTGTGCAACTGGCAGCTAGCCAAGGTCAATGCACCACACAACAGATAAAATTTCCAAGTTTGTTACCTAATCAGCAAGATGATATTATATCTGATATCTGAAGAGATGAGCAGCAAAGTAAAGCATTTGCATTTCTATTCAGACATTTTCAAGATAAAGTACCTCCTGGCAGCCACTACGATTTTACTGTATCACAATATGAGATGTTTTCTAAATCTCAGACATCAAGCTGAAAAGTACATTCTTTATTCAGACTGGCTATAGGGTTGGGGTTTTTTTAATTATTACTTAGAAGAGAACTGAATTCATTATCTTCCTGTCAAAACCCAAATATTATCTATCAGTCCGTCCACTTGGAAAGACTTCTTAGTATAAGTTTGTGAGTTCTTATTTTCTTATCAGAATAAAAATGTGATCTTTATGAGGTGTATGGTAGACTGATGGGCTAGTATAAAAATTCTAACAGAAGACAAAAAAATAATCTTAAGTATTTAGAAACTGTTTCCTGTCACATAAATTTGGTATATACTTTAGCATCTTTTTCTTGCAGGTTTTTCTGTCTCCAGCCACAAAATAACACCTGACCCTTCAGGGGTCAGAAATAAGCATATGGCAGCAGAAAGAGGAATCAGAAAAAGCAATATCTTCATTGCCTTACAAATGACATGGACTGCCTTATATGACGTAGATAGCTGATGGTACCAGTCAATAAGTGAAGACACAGCTTTACAAATTTAAATGCTACCCACTCTGTACAGAGGGTACAGGTAAGTTTCTTCTCCTTTTTTCTCTCAATTTTGATAAAACAGGAAGATCAGGAACAACAGTGACACAAGGAAAAGATTATGTGCAGGAAGGACGCTTGTGGAGGTAAGGGAGTGTAGGGAATAGTACAATAGGGTGGAGTGAAAGAGAACATTGATACAGATAGAACATGACAAAAAATTCTTGCAATAACTTTTGAAACAAAAAGATTTAACCATTAAGGTTTTGTAACCAAGATGTAAAGTCCAACCTTGAGAATATTTGGTCCCTTGAATGGCAAGGTTCCCATCGAACAACATACACAGACAGCTTTCAGTGAGGGCTGTCAACTTTCCAAACATTGAGCAGACCAAAAGGAGTCTTCTTTCAGCAATTACACCATCAGACAAAGTAATTCTCCTGACCAGAGGCAAAATTAAAACTTTGAAACTCTCCCTATTAGATTAAAAAGGAAAATATATATGCCTCTCTGTTCTTATTATGCACATCCAGTAAGAACTATGTATTGACTAGCACATATGGTTTACAACATGGTGATCATTTATTTTGTGAACTCTCAGTGCTGTAGACAACTTCCTTGAATTAGTATAGACACTTTTTCCCTTGTAATACATAATTATTATAGCTTAACTTTTTTCTTTTCCCCAAAATAAAGACATAAGTCTGTGACCTAATTAAAGTAGGATGGATTCAACTCATGACCATAACAGCAAGAAAATGCACTAGAAGATTTTATCTGCAATTTTTTTGAGACAAATAAAATGAGGAGAGCTAAGGCAGCTAACAATGCAAACAAGGAATCATTCTGAAATGAATAAACCCTTGATACCACACAGTAAGTGGAGTAATGGACCTGTGGCATGAGACCTGGCAACATAATGGAGTTGGGCAAGGTATTGAAAGTGGAGTTATGGTGTCTGGAAACTTGTGAAGATTCAGAAAATAACAGAATGTGAGTATTTGCTCTTCAGGAGCAGAAAGACCACTTCCCTGACAGCATTCAAGCAGTCACCTGACATTTATAAAGCTACAGAATGGTGGAATAGACAATGAAAACCTATATTGAAAGCACGGCTTATTGGGGCATATGCAGGAGAGCATGTATAGCCTCTTATTCTTTGTAAATGCATAAGCTGAGTCACAGTGGTATTTGGGGCAGATTTTAGCAGATGAGGAGCTGACTCAAAGCTTTGCCTTGTACAATACCAGGAAGGAATCAGAAGAAACTGAAAGATTCAGGCACTAATTTAAGGAACTTCAAGTCTCACCAGCATTCAGCTGTTGACAGAGATTACATTTCCCTCCTTGCCTGCTTCAAAAAAATAATGACTTTGTTTTTATTGTTCTATCATGAAGCACCATATTGTAGCAAACAAGGTATCAAATGATGTTGCACAACATGGTGGATTAAACAACTATATTTTTTAACACAGATTTCAAAACTTAGGAAAAGGTAAGTCCTTTGGACAGGAAAGCTATGCTACTTCTGCAAAAGACCTAGCACATCAGTGGGTCTGGCCTGCTTATGAGTAGACTGTAATCTGTAGTTTTTTCACTCTATAATTTAGATGATACTCTGTTCAGTTCTGCTGTTGTTTTCCAATTAAGCTCCAGCACTTTATTGTGATTACTTTTATGTGAAATAGCTTGACATTTTTAGATGGCAGTATCAAGATATATTGCATAACTGACATAATACTAACAAAGTGTAATAACTCACTAAAATAAATTTCAACTCAGTTTAGGTAAAATGCCTTTACTTCTATTCAGTGTTCACCTGGACAAAAAAGAGTTTCTGGTCCTAATATGGGTAAGAAGTCAGGAGCTAAAATTGTAAGAGTAGGTTGTGTTACTGCATGCATGCACAGAGAAAATATGCATGAAATACACATACAATTTTCTGCATATTTCCTATTAATCATGAAGAACTAATAACTCCAAAGCATACCTTATTTTCATGTAACCAAATGACAAATCCTTTGTTATTTTTTTCCCCATGAGAAAACTCTGAATTTAGACCATAGAAGGAGGAAAAAAAAGTGGGTTCCAAGTAAATATACAGTAGTCCAAGACTTGAGAGATTTGAGATAAGTTACTTGGTCTTAAAGGATGACAATACAAATAACAATATTTTTTGTAGAATGTTGTTAAGCAGTTCAAGCAGATTTCACACATCAGCTTACACAGATATATACATCTTTTTAAAAGTTCAAATTTTTTATTAATACATTGAGGAAATACAATGTATTGAGGAAATACAGTAACATGTGGAGGCTTGTGTCAAATACTGACAACACTGGACCAGGTTATCACAAAATGCTATCAGTTACAAGCTGACAGTATTAGACCAGCAGTTCAATCACATCATAAGGACTTGCAGTCAGTGAAAATCTTTTTACAGCCAGCTATTCAAAGATAAATCCTGGGAAGGGTAACTCCCAATTTAGTGGTTTCTGTGAGTATAAATTCTTTCTGATCTGTACCAGGACAATATTTTGATGATGACTGGAAAAAATCCCAGTGTCTGGTGCTGATGAATACAAAAGTAGTGCAACTACTATTGGCCTAAGGAACAACACAGTTATACAAACTGTCTTTAAGCACATTAAAAAGCAGGATATTTAAACAGATCAGCATGTTATGCTGTTAAAAGCTCTAGCCCTTATTTGTTATGGAAATATGTTTTACTTGTGTTAACAATAATCAAATATTAAAGGAAGAATTTCAATGAGGCCTATGATGCAAATGATGCATAGGTAATTGTGAGATTTCTGGCAAGGGGTGGAACATGTGCGTAAAGACTAGAGCATGTGACTAGAGCACTGCATTTGTTATCCTGTAAAAAAAGCCTTGCTAATTTATACAAACATTTTTAGAATTGCTTGCTGGTTATCTGTGTACCTACAGCCAGTCATAGACTCAGACACGTGCAAGAAAGGAGATAGCAATAATTTAATCTACGTCTACATCAGACGCCTACATCTGAAGCATCATGACGTGTATAATTTTTATCTACATTGACTTGTCACAGGGTGAACCAATAGCTGACAAAAAATGTAAAGCTTTGTAGCACACTTTCCATGGCATGTGAGAAGGTGTCAGGGACTCAAACCATGACTACTAATCAGCTTTAGGTATGGGGATAGTCAAAGAGATTGCCCTGGCAATACATAGCTAAAGAGGTTATTGATGGCTTATGGTGGCTAAGCTCAAGAGCAAAAAATAGTGAAAACAACAGTCCTAGCAAAGGGCATCCAAAAATATCCAGGATTATACAAAAAGCTGGAACAGCTACATGTAGGTGACAGACCACTAGCCAGCATTTGCACACACCAATGAGTTGGAGTGAGTATCCTACTCCCCCAAGTCCATGATGCCAGTCACAGCTGGAACACAAGGGTTATACTCAGATTGCTAAAATAAATTTTAGATTTTGTTTCACTGAATGGTGTGGTTCTTGTGGTTAACCCATCGTAAATTCAACCAAGATGGTTCTGTATTTGGTCTCCAGATCATCGTTTCCATTATTGCTCAAGTTTTCTTCTGAAAAGGAAGATTTTTATGATCAATAAATTGAAAAATGTTGCTAAGCACTATTCATTTGATGGCCTCAGCTAGAGAATGGTATTAGAGATGCACTATTCCTCCATCTGGAGTTGGGCTTTTTTTCTCATTGTGCTTCTTTTCAGATTTTGGGAGGTTTGGTAAGGAGCCTTGCTTTGATTACCTGTATGAGAGAAGAAACATAACTGTTGAAAATGAGAAGTTAAAACATTAATACATATAACACAAATCCATGTATCTAAAGTGTCTAGAATATGTTAAGTAATTTCTTACTAGCACTGCCATATAAATATATTAACAATCTTCTTTTTCTGGAACAATAATGGCATCTTGTGGATAGTAAATCATTCACAGGTAAAAATTCATTTACGAGTGAAGTCTAGACTGTACTAAGTATCTATTCACAAGGTTTAAGAAATACAAGCAAAAAAAAAAGGTTGGCACACATCATTCAAAATTAAATTTTTATCTGCTTTCATTTTACTCGCATGCAGTTCTAAAATCAACCTAAAGGGTAATATGTTTTAGGAGACAATATAACAGTATTATGTCACAGATAACTAAAGTATTTGTGGATCACTTATGATTAAAATATTCAGATTTATGCCAAGGCAGATAAAATTAATAAATCACATGCCTGCAATTTAGGATTTTGAAAGGATCTTTTGTTAAAGTTTAAAAAATGATCTTGAATTCTTTTTCTTAGAGTAGAAGTCAATGCAAATAAAATAGGATATAGCAGTAAGAACACAGCTGGAAACTGCATCCTCAATAGTACACTCTCTGCATCCATGCAAGCTACTGTGAGGATGGAGTTCCATATTTAAAAGAAATACTTTGACTGACTGAAAAGACCTAAAATATTGTTATTTTCAGTTGTTCTCCCTGCTTTTCTCCCATTTTTGCCCTCCACATATATGTCATCACCTTTACTGCCATATATTTCTGTTAATGCATAGCACTTTCTTTAGAAAAGAATTAAGTCCCAACCATTTTTTCACCACTCCGAAAATGCCACGTTAGGATTACTCTCTTCTCAACTTCATGAAGTAGTATGTCAGCACTCCTGAAGTTTTAGCCCTATTGATTTCCTTCAAATTGAACCATAAGAGAAGTACTGTATTCTTTCAAGAAAATATAAAGTGTGGTAGCTGATCAATAGTTTTGGATCCTGAAAGCTCTGAAGATTCAGACAAGGCCAGTGTCTACAACCAAGTACAGAAATATGCGATATTAGTTGTCCACAGTAAGAAAACTATAACTTAAGTCTCTTATGTTCCAGTGGTTATAGATGTTGTCAAATTTAAACAGCACCATTTATCCCACCAAAAATGCCAACAACCACACAATGACCATATTAAGAGCATAGAATGGAGTGCATTAGACTGAAATAAATCACTAGAATTGATATGCTGGAAGTGAGACTTAACTGGTAGGCAACCTAATGTGAGAATGGAATACTACCTCATACAGCTATCTAATGGTTCTTTTAGATCCATAATTTTCACCATGTCATTAAGAGGTCTAAAAGATGTGGGTTCTGTCATAATGACTACTGTGTCATCATCCACAAAGATGGGTACCATTGTGCCAGAAAAACCTGCAAACAAAATCAAAACACCAAGTGACTGACTTGACACTACCACAATTATAGTTTTACAGACACAGTGAGGCTTACAAAACTGATGTACAAAAAAGTCAGATGAAGTCATCACGCAAACACGCTCATGAACCAGAAACTTATCGAAAGGCAGTATTTTAAGAAATCTGATAATACTACGAGTTTGCCAGATTGTAGTACTGCTAAACAGTGTCTATGCATTCCCAGAGCCCTGGTTACTGGGGTGAACAACAGAAATGGCAATTTTCCAAATATGCCATTCATCTAATATTTTGAATAATTTTGTCTTCTCTTAAAACAAGGACAAGTGTAAAGTAACAAAGGCAAGTGTAAAGTAACAAGGGCAAGTGTAAAGTACTGCATCTGAGGAAGAACAACCCCATGTATCAGTACAGNGTTCCTATGTGACCTGATCTAGGTGATCCTGCTCTAGCATGGGGGTTGGTCTAGATGATCTTTCGAGGTCTCTTCCAAACCCTAAAGTTCTGTGATTCTGTAAAAGAAGCAGGATCTTACTCTAATTATAAGAATTATCAAAGTATCTTTAGCCTTTGCCAATATTCTCTTTAACAAGGAAAGTTACAACCTTGTTCTGACTATCTGTAACACTATCAAGGAAAAGATTCATGTATAGGAGTGTTCATATATTTTAAACAGAAAAGCTTTTATAAAACAAAAGTTGTGATATTTTACACTTCAGATATATAATTTATCATGTTTAAGACTTTAAAAGTTCAGAAAGATTGGTGATGTCTTTTCACAGTGCTAAGCAGTATACCATCACTGTAGGCATACTTGCAGAACCACACTTGTCTATCATAGTGGCCTGATTGCATTCACATCTTCTACTCTCTGGGCACATTACTCCATTAATACAACACAAAGCAATTTAGAACTCCCCCTTCTACGTATACATTATAATCAGGTCAGGTAAGGGAAGGCAGTTCTCACAGATCAGTGAACAACAGTGGTGAAACTCTTTAGTTTTCCCTAGTTACAATTTTGTGTTACACATTTGGCATCTCCTTGCTCCATGATTTTAGAATATCAATATTATAGAATTTGTCTTTTATCCCAGCACACTCATTAGTTTCAGTAATGTAATGTTGTTTGTGTCCTGGAGTGGGGAAAAAAGAAAAAAATGTCAACCAAAAGAGTTTTAATTCCAGTACAAGAAAATATATTTTTTCTTTAGAATTATCTTTAAGTCTAACTAGCGCTAACTATTCTTTCCCTTTTAGACAGATCCATATTACACAGTCATAAATTTTAAATAACTTTATAAAGAAGTCCTTCAAAATCCACAAAATGTGCTGGATGATACAACTGAGCTTATCACATCAGTTTTCCCAACCTTGAACACTTTTGCATTGCGAACTGCCTGCTAGCTGTGACCAGTAGAGGGCATTTTAGGACTGAGTTATGTGAATAGAAAATGGAAAGACTAGCACTTCCCTCAAAACCAGTAATTTGCTCACATTGGAGGAGTCTATGTTTGAGAAGCTTAATAAATATTTGAGTATAACTTGCAGTGTTTTCAACATAAATATCAGAACCACAGCATTTAAGTAAAATGTCATATGTGACATTTATTTTATTAAGAGCTGTTTTCAAACTTGTACTTGTTTATTGTGCATACACTGAACTACTGGAAAAGTGACATTTAGACAGTTAAACACATAGGCACATTAAAACTTTATGTAGAATACACTTACAAAGCAGGGCAATAAAATCTGCACAGAAGTCATTGACTGAAAGATTTCATTTTAGAGAGCAAAATACTCATTTCTGCTATATTGACAATTTAATTACATGTTCTTTAATTAAATTGTGACATTATGCATAAGGTTAAAATTGGGTTTACATATTGGATTACTAACCACATCATAAGTTTATATTTTCTTAAGTAATACATTTCTTCAGTAAAACCTTGTGAGTCTCAGATGTTGTTCTTCAAAATCACCTGAAAATCTGAATTGAGTAAGTATAATAATGTTTAATTCCCCAATTTCTGCAAGTTAGCACAAATGGGAACAACTGCTAAAAGTGCAGCCTTACTGGATGGTTTTAAAAGGCATACACTCAAAGCTGTTTGCCTAACTACATGCTCAATTACACCAGCTGGGCTTTTCAAACCTGGATATTCAGTTACATGCCTTGATTTCAGCTTATAGTTCTACTAATGGCATTTGTGCAATTTTATACAGTCTGTTTGGAGTCTTGAACTACAGACTCAGCAGAGTCAGACACAACTGTGCCCTAATTAACTGCTTCCTCAGGTTACAGAGTTTTAGTTTGTAAGGGTGAATGACTGAGCTTCCACTGCAGTTTCCACAAGCTCAGACTGAGGACAGGGAAGGGACTTCCACTAGAAAAGTGGTATAGAATCATAGAATGGTTTGGGTTTGAAGAGACCTTAATGATCATCTACTTCCAAACCTCCTGCAAATGGGCAGGAACACCTCCCACTAGATCAGGTTGCTCAAAGCCCCGTCCAACCTGGCCTAAAACACTTGCAGGGAGGGGGTATCCACAACTTCTCTGGGCAACCTGTCCCATCACTGGTTAGATATATGTGCACTCAGCATACAAGGATGTTGTCTACTAGGCCCTGGGAAAAGGTTTAGTCATGGACAAAGGTACTTATCGTATCCCTTTTTTGCCATCTAAGACACAGAAATTGTAATATGACCTACTTCCCTGTGGCTGTCATCTTCCACTGCATGATAAGCCACCCTGTCAGAATCATTCACAGTTTAAGCAATGGTACTAAATGCAAATTCTCACATGCAAAGTATTATTTTGGGGAAGAACAGAATTCAAGTTGCAAACTTTTCTAACTTCAATAAAATTTCTGGGTTCACACCCCTTCCCCCATTCCCCTTCCACTTTTTGAAAGAGAAACAACAAAATATTTCAAGTTTTCATCATACTAGTAATTTAAAGAACCATTTCATATTAGAAGTGCAGCGCTGCTCGGAGGAGATAAAAGGCTCTGGGTCCATAATGACTATATGCTGGCCACAGTCCTTGGTTGCACTCCTGGCTGGCAATATTTGGTGAGGTGAAAGTAGCTATATATATATAATTTAGGGAAAAAAAAAAGTCTGAGATCTTGCAATTTGTCTACAGAAAGGTTCAGTTTTTTCAATCTACATATTTCCATACAGTTTACCACCAAGAACCTGAAAAACCTGTCATGGAATAACACTACTTTTGGCAAGACTCACTCCTATGGGAAATTCCCACTCAAATGAGCAGAGTGATACTGATCTAATGAAAAGAAAGCTACAATAATGACAGAGAAGAAAAAAATCAACAACAAAAAGAAAACCAAAAATAAATAAGTCAAATGGCTCAAAGTTATATATGCCTGACTTTGAGGGAGAGGTAAAAAGAAGCGGGGGAGAAAAAAAAGACAAACCACTAAAGAAATATTTCAATCAGGCTTTACTCTCAGGGTGATCTGACTAATGAGGAACTTGCTTAAGGTCACCTCCAAACTCCATCTAAACATTTGCCAACGTTTTCAAAGCTATGCCTACACTGTGCTCTTAAATCACCAGCACAGGAGGCTCGATATGGATTTTCAGTCACGACAAGAGACAAGAGACCATGAAGTTCAAAGCACTGGGTGAAATACTGGTTTTCTGAAACTAAACCCTAGAAAAGTGATTGTGGTGGGAGAAAGATCTCAGCAAGAATAGGCTGCCCCATGAGGGAAGATAAGCAGGAGCCAAGGGTGACCACAATACAAGCAGTATCCTTACCAACCAGGACATAGTCCTGCTGCACCTTCATAGCAGTCCCACACACAACATTGTCAATCCAGACAGTCAGCAGTAACAGAGACAGCACCAGAGTGGAGAGATAACGAAAAGGTAGATCTGAAGTCCATTCAGTAGACAGCACTGGAGACAATCATCAAACACAGGCCTGAATCCACCTAGGAGACTATGGTCTACAACACAACTCAGACGAGAACTGGCTGCCCAGGCATGAACTTAAGATGAGCTCCTAGATCTATGGGCTGCAACTATGAATGAAGGCCCCAGGCAAGGCTGGCTAGGGCAGTTAAGGCATATTAGTTCTCTAAAGGCATTGACATTCGTATAATGGAAAAATAAAGTACTAAAGAAGGCTGCACAATCACTAGAAATACTTAACAAGTATAAGGACAGATTACTTCGCTCCAGTCTTGTCAGTGTATGCACCAAATACACTTCTGATTTATAAATTAAATATCATTTAAATAACTAAATTGATAAGCTTATCCTAGCCTACTCCTGCAGAAAACAGTAGCTAATATTGATACCCTAACTCCCTCCCCCTCAGGTTTTAGGCAGTGATACATCAGGGAAATAATGGCAATATGCACTGGTTCATGTCCTCTTATCTGTTGGCAGATCTTGCCAACTGGAACTGAGCACTGGTGTCTTATGTCACTGGTTGGAAAACATGATGAGGCATTTGCAGCTGTCCTTTACCCCATGCTTAGTAAAAGAATAACAGGTGCCCGCTTTGTTAGACCTGAAGGGTATGAGAATGTTTGAAAAGACCTGAGTACTTGCCATAGAGGCGGGAGTGCCTGTGTGTGTGTGTCTGTGCTGAGGGGGAAGAAATTCTTCTGAGAAGGGAACAAACAACAGACAACTGGACTACAGTTAAGATTTTTGGATATAAGCAAAACTTTTGATGAAGACAGGCTAAAGGTAGAAGAAAAAAGGGGTTTGGAAATTCATAGGCAGGGTAATGGGCATTTCACTGGTTCTTAATTTTCAGTCAAGCAGCTTCAAGAGGGAGACTAGGAAACATGAATCTCCAAGAAAAAAATGAGTGAAAAATAATTTCCAGAAGGATGAAAAAGCAGGTATAAATAGTGCAAGGCCTGTCATGGATACAACTTTAACTTCAGCTTCAAGGTACTTCGCTCTTGAAATGGCAGTGACTGTTCTAAATCGCATGTTTAATTCACTCCATGTAATGGTAGGGCAAGAATAAGCTTTTGAAAGGCAGTCATAGCAATCAGTATGCTGGGTATAACAGTGACTAAGCTAGGGATGGATACAAGAATTTGACCAAAGATCCATTTTCTCAGCTTATCATAGAGTGAGAGGAGGACTGAGACTTGAGAATAAAGCAAGCAGGCATTTTATGTCCCTGTATCCATCTCCTGAGTCTTCAACTGACACAAAGGCACCAGCAGAGTCATCATTTTCTTTTCAATCTGTAGGTCCAGAGAGGTGCTGAGGTCACCAAGTTCTGCCAAATCACTTCATGCATCTCAGGATGCAATTGAGTTGTAAATATTATTGATGCAAATGCTTTAATACTAGGATGTACCAGTTCTACCAGCAGGTATCTGCCTTCCTTGGCAATTTGGATCCTCACAAGTGCCTAGTCCTGGATAGAGATTACATCAAAACCCAGGGGTATGTGAATACAGGGACAAGACAGGTATCTACCCACAAAGCATATCCTCAGGGAAATCAGACCATCACCTCCTGATAGAAATTGAGCAGAGCCTCCAGCTGGACAGTATCACTTCCTTCACCTATACCTGGGTGGAAAAAATCAAACTACTCTCATTTAGATCAAATCTACATTTTGTTGCAAATGTCTCATAGCTTACCCCTCTAACAACATGCCAACTTTCTTCACAGACTATCTACTGGTGACTGTGGTCCTCTTGGCAGTTAGGGTCACCCTTCCTGGCTTTGTAATTACAGACTGTTGGAGGACTTACGCTTCATAGAAGCCTTCAGAGTGCTTTGGTGTAAGAGGAGAGAGGAGAGGTGTGTCTTTCTGTCAGCTCAAAGAACAAGGAACACAAAGAAGGTGAACACCAGCCTCTTGCTTTGACTATATGTAAGGAGGAGGGTAAGCAGCCACTAGGGACATGTGGCACATGTAACTGGAGCTGGAGGTCTTAGATACAGCAAGGCACATGGCTGCCTAACCGCAGGGAGTGTTGGGAGATGTGGGATGAACTCTGTCCCTTGGAGGGCTGTCAGGGCACTTTGGTACAGTTGTACATCCAAATCTTTTGGGAGCTGGACTGCAGAAGATAACTTTATTTAAATGTAAAATGTATCTAATAAAACAAAAACACAATACAAGGGGAAAATTTAAAATCACCCAAGATGCCAAATAACTGTGTAAAGGTTGTGTCCCCTATGAGGGTGCACTCAGATGAATTAATGAGATCCTATTTCTCAGGAATGAATAATAAAGGTTTCTTACCATGAGGCTCACAGAATCATAGAATCATTTAGGATGGAAAAGACCTCTGAGATCATCAAGTCCAACCTTTGTCCAACATCTCCCTGACCCCTAGACCATGTCTTGAAGCGCCACATCTAGTAATTTTTTGAACACCTCCAGGGATGGTGACTCCACCACTTCCCTGGGCAGTCTATTCCAATGCCTAATCACTCTTTCAGTAAAGAACTTCTTCCTAATATCCAATCTAAA
>VYZX01002461.1:22095-34928 GCA_013401335.1 Brachypteracias leptosomus | reverse complement strand
AAGGTAAACCCACCACAAGAGGGAAGCAGGACACAAACTGGGAGCAAAGAGAACACTGTGTGGAGACACCAGCATGCAGGGAGTGTGACTGTCACCTGCTTTTCCCGAGAAGTTCAGCTCCTGAGATCCACAGCCAGAAAAAAGCAGCCTGTCAGCAGCACCACACTTTGTAGAGCAAGTTCTCCATGGACACCGCATTGGAATCTAATCATTACAGAAAAGGAAAGAAAGAATAATAATTTAGAATATTTCTATCTGTAAAATTCTCAATAATACTATACATTTGCTAGTTGCTTTGTTACCCTTAAAGCCAGAAGCTCCAGGGCTAAGCATTGGTGAACTGTGCATAGCCAAGGAGTCCACAGTGCCCACCATGTGCCCATCTTTTGTCCCCTGACCTTCTGTGCTGCATCCTGCAGCACCACCATGGCAGCAGTTCCCTGTACTGGGTCACTGCATTGAAGTTGTGGCCATAAGCATCTGCTCAGTTGGCGAAATGGCCATCACAGTCAAATCACGTGCTGCGGGAGTGTCAGGAAAAACTCAGACAGAGCAGATCTGCCTGGTGTCAGTCCCCAGCCCATGCCAGCTCAGTAGAAAGCTTGTAGTAGTTGTGGGTCTGCCCTTAGCAGCCAGGCTGGTAGCATAGGCTGACTTTTCTAATAAATCTACGCTGGGAAATGAGTTTTCTTGGAAAGGTCACAAAATTGAGTGTGTTTTTTGACAACGCCTGTTTGATTGCACCATTTGCATTAACGCTTAGCCAGCTCTCATTAGTTTTATTTTGGGTTTTGGTTTCATGAAAAAGGAAAAAAAAATTGGGAGGAGAATCAAACTGAAACCTTCCTTTATTCTGTTTATTTTTGAGTTGTGTGGCTGGGTGTTGGACAGGATGGAAAGACTTAAGCTTACCTGCTGAAGCTGGAGCACATTAGCCATATGAATAGATGACGCCTGTGGGCATGGACAGGATTGGAACGTGGGCTGGGTAGTGCAGTGCTGAAGCCCACAGTGATATGAGTACGGGTGAGATGGATCAGTTTTTGTGATTCTGGCCCAGTTTCTTCAGTGAGGTCTGCCTAGACCCTGCTGAAGGCAGAGGATGCCCTGGGATGTAAGCTGGGGTGATTCTTCCAAGGATCTTCCCACTTCCACCTGAGCTGCTAGGCAGATGGACAAAGTAGTTTCCTGTCTCTTCATTCCTCGCCTTCTGGTGAGGTGCCTGGCGGAAGACAGAGGTGGTGATACCACTTCCTTATAGAAAGCCACAAAGTGTACCATGTAATTACATCTGGGCAGAGTAGGGCTGCTCCCACAGCGCAGGCACCTTCCCCTTAGCATGTATGACTTGAGCAGGCAGGCAGTGCCAGAGCTTGCACACATTTCAAGAGACACAAATACTAGAAACCCTCAGAAAAGCTTTTCCCAATGAACTGAGCCCTGAAGTTACTAAAAAAAAATTGCAGAGGTGTGTTGTGTACCTTCTCTAGCAGTGGGATTGCGGAGGTTGGGAACAGGCAGCAGTTCTTGACCCTGCTTCTCCAAACAGTACCTTGCCTATATTTGTTCACATCAGTCTTCCCTGCTTGGTTATCAAACATATCTTCACATCTTTTTGTTTGTGACTGATTACGCAAAAGTGTGAATTTTGTGCATGAGGATAATTTCTTATCAATACTGAGTCACTTCTTATGAGCTTTTTGTTTTAAGATTTCTGTTTGTATTATCTCCTGTGCAATAATCTATGAAGAAAGAAAGAAAAAGTATTGTGTGACAAGAGGAGTTTCCAGCAGGACTAGTGAAGATGAAATAGCCTGAGTCAAAAGGTTGAGATTAACATGTGCAATCACACGTACATAACTCCTTTGAGGTGTACCCTTGAATTCAACTGGAAGTTTAACAGAGTGTGAATATATTTGCCCAGCAGAATTAGTTGTGTAAGACTTCAGTCTGTCATTTGCAGTGTGCTCATTTAAGTTTATTGGTACAGAATAACAGAGAACATCTGGGGGGAGCTTTGTTCATGAATAGATCAAATGAGGAAGAGTGTTAAAGTCCTCACAGTGTTGACATTGAATGGCTGATCCAGTAAGTGATATCTGCATTGGGTAAACTGATTCCTGGGGTCAATAAATAGAAGATCTTTTAGGTCTAGGTCTTAAAAGCAGTAAGATTCAATGCCTATGGCAGTCCATGTGAATATGTGAATATGGTGCAGATTCCTGTTTTGGGATCCAGGGTGGCTGCTGTCAGGGGCTGGGGTGGTGTTCCTGAGCTGCCTTTCAGTGTGCTGGCAGTGCCCTGTGTGCAGCCTCTCTGGAAAGTGCACACCAGCACTTTGGCTGCTGGCCGAGTGCTCCTATGGGTTTGCCACCTACAACCCTGTATATTGTTTTCAGGAAAAGTATTTCCAGTAATCAGTTCAGGTTTTTCTTTACCCCTCTGACATTCAGAACACTGCTTCCTCTCCCTCCTGTTGTGTCCCCCCACCCCGAGTATTTATACACTCTTTTAGCAACTAAGGAAAACCAAGAAACATCTCATTGGATTTAATAATTGTTTCTTACTCAAAGTGGTTTAACATAAACCGGTAGATTCCTATATAATGTAGAATAACTTCTATGGGATTTTTATTACATAGACCCTTATGCAATATGAAATATCATGAAAGATGTGGCTACAGGATTCATGAGATCATCAACTAAGTGAAGGGGATTTGCACCTGTGAAATGCCTTTAGGGCTTGCTAAGCATTTTGGCATTGGAAGTAAGGCTGTTACCCATGTATCAAATAGAAAAATTGTGCCTTTCTGGCTGGCAAGAGCAGAAGGGCAGTGATGGGCCTCCTTAGCTATTGTGAAGCTGTGGGCTTCGTGCCTGCCTAGAGTGTTCGTGGGTAAGCAAGAGCACATCTGAATTCTTCCTTCCTCCTCTTCCATACTGTAAAGAAGCAGACAACTTCAAACTTTCCATTCTCCTGCCTCTTCTGTCCTGAGCATCTTTTTCTGGAAGGTTTGACTCCTTCTTTGCCACAGAATGAGCAGTTTGGCTGTGCATGGTGTGGGTGCTGTGCTGAATGAGCTCAGCTCAAAGGGAAACTTACCCAATGCATGATGTGTTCCTAAAGCTGGGCATGGGTTGTGTTTTGAACAATGAGTGTTAAATTACTTTGTAAGAACAGGAGGAAACTTATAAAGAAATAGATCTTCTTAACTGTTGAAAAGCGCTTCTGCTGATCCAGAGATTTGGGATGTATTTGTTGAGACTTCTCTATTTTTAGGAGGTTTTTTGGCTTGCTTGAATTTTGGTAATGGTTTTGTTGTTTTTGTTTGGTTTAAGTTATAACACTTTGAAGGTTAAAAAAAAAAAAAGAGTAAGGCTTAGGAAAAGCATGTTTTCAGCATTAGGGGAGAACATTTCAGCTTATGCATTTTAGGGATTTAGCTCATTGCAAATTGAACAAATTTGAAGATATGTTTTATCATTCCAAGCCAGACCAAGGGTCTGGTAACCCTCCTCTTTCCAATGGAGCCTGATGCAGGAGACATCTGCAAGGAGACCTTGTCATGACAGATGGTGCTTTGACTATGAGGCAGGCTTTCCACTCACAAGGTTAGATCAATGAGGATCATTTTTCTCTGTTGTTCTCTGATGGAGTTGTGCACTCTGCACACCCAAAGGCTGGATGAAGGCCAGGCTACCTCAGTTCACAGATGCTCAGCATCTTCACAGGATGAAGCTTATAGTGGAGAAAATGCTGCAAACTGGCTTTGGAAGTATGAGCCAAATTGCTGCTGGTCTTTTGCTCAGAGCTGCATTGATGGAGTCTATCCAGCTTTTCTAGGCTCCCAGGGGACTGTGGTAATGCTTCCTGTCCAACTACACCAGGCAGCAATAAATTTAGACCAAGTGAACCATAATGACTGTACAGGAACCAGGGGAGTGCTGACTACCCTCCAGGCTCTCCACACAGATGCCTTCATCCCTTGAGCTGCCAAGCCTGTCCTGACTTCTCTACCCATTCTGGGCAGCCTGTGCCTCTGCATCATCCATTTGTACTTGTGCCATCCCAGTTTCATACAATCATTTCAATCAGTCATTTCCTTCTGACTTTTTCCCCTCCAATCAGAAATCAGGGTACTGTGAAACATTTCTAGACATCTGATAGGCACACGCAGTTCAGCAGCTGTTATTTCAAACCTCCAACTTGGTGCAGGTCACCCCAAGCTGCCAACTGATGTGACGGCAAAGCTGGCCCCACCTCATTGCTGTATTTTATTTCCCAAAAGCATGGCCATCACTCTGCTTTTCCAGTGGCTGACACAAGTCTCTGTAATTCCAGTTGGAGCAGGGGCAAGTGCAGGGAGATGGCTAAAGAGGGATTTTCCTATTAAGGCTCTATTATTGTTCCATTTCCAGCTTGTGACTGACAAACAATTGTTGCTCCCAAGGGACTGACTTCTGAGCAGACAATGATTGTAGAAGATACTGTACTCTGAACGAAATTTTAGGAGCTGTAATTACCCATTGCTGTAGCTATGATTACTGCTGTCAGTGCTGAGCTATTGACAGCCCAGCCAGGCTGACCCATGCCTGTGCCAGCAGTGTCAGTACCAGTCCCCACTGTGGGGCAAAGCCTGGTGTCTGTCCTTGCCCTGATTTTGACTGAGGGCAGCAAACTCCAGTAGTGCCTGCGTGCAGGGAGATGTGTTAGATCTGACAGCGGGCAGATAGAAAATAGGCTAGTCATGGCCTCAAATTAGTGAATTCAGACAAGTTGGCAGATGAATATGGATTTCTAGGACCTGAGAATCTGGTCACACACATCTGGCACAGATAGTAGAAGGTGCCTGCCCAGCTACCATTTACAGCTGCAGTGGGCACAGAGCAAGTTCCAGTTATTGCTCCAGCAAAAGTAGAAGCACAAGCTGCAAAGTAACACAGGAGAGGTACAAGACCTGTGAGCTTTTGTCCAAACAGATAGTCTAGGTGATGTGCTGGTTTCGTGGGTCCCCTGCCCAGAAAAGGCTGTAGCCAAGTGCATGGAGACGGTGGTGAGGACGGATTGGGGCTGCGGAGGGCCAGCCTTGTCTTGTCCCCAAAATGTAAAGTGCAAGGAGCTGAGCAGCTTCCATTTGTACTTTCCGGCTGCTGCAGGTATTTGGGAAGAGGCTTCTGCCTGTGATGGTTGAATATGTCTGAAATACAGCAGCTGGCAATAGGAGAGTACCCAGTTATTCACAAGTAGCACTTTCTGCTCCTGTTAAAGCAGCAGAGCTGGCATCTGTTAGGGAAGCACATTTTGCACCTGGAAAAAGTAATCACATCATTATACCCATAGTTGTTTTTAATTTCGAGAGTTAATTGCTTCTCTCTGCATGGAGTCCAGCCTGAGGGCTGGATCACTACTGTCCAGCCCATCTGCCTGCAGCCTCCAGGCGGGACAGAGGTGGCCACACAGCTCTCATTTTGACAAGTGCCTCTGCATGGCATTTTCTTCTGAGGGAAAAATATTTGTGAAGAGCCTGGAGCCTGTTGCTAAGAGGAAAAAAATGCTAAAAATGAGATTGAAGGGAGCATGGGGCTGGCATGGGAGGTGGGGAGAAGGGGGTTTGGGAACACTGGCATGTGTGTTGGGAAAGGGCATGGTGCATCTTATTGGTAGGACAAGATCAACATGCTGCTTGCCTTCTTTCGGCAGTGTCACAGAGACTTCAAACAGTCTGCGAAGCATTTCAGCCTGAAATAGGCACCTGAAATAGGGCAAATGATTGGCATCTTAAAAGTGCTTGTTTTCCCTGGCTGTATAGGAAACTCCATGGTAAACACCTAAGGATGGATTAGTGATCTTACCCCTGTGCTGGTAGAGGGCAAGGGGAGAGAGCTGTTGGTCTTGTGCAGGGTTCTAGTGCTAGAGGGTCCCTGTATGTGTCTGTAATTCAGGGCTGCAGGACTCTGGCTCCTATAATATGTTGTTCTTCCAGTGAGGAAAAATAACAAATTTTAAAGGCTTAGCATAAACCAAACCTGTGCATGCCTCCGCACTGTGAAAACCATGATGGTAACTTCCATCTGCTGTATATCACAGTGTTTGTAGTTTTGAGACTTGCTGCCAGAAGGAGTTGAAATATCAATGCTGCTCTCCAAACACCTAAAGTGCTATCATTAGCTGCTGCATTATGTGTCACCTTAATGCTAGGAAATGCAGGTAATATTTACCCAGGCTTCAGGGAATGGGCGTGATGCATTTGCTCAGATCCTTTGCGTGTGCAGAGGAGCCAGAGCCAGGCTGTTTCTCCCCACTGCACCTGCAGCCACCTGCAAAGCAGGCAGCAACATGGGACCTGGCTGGTTTGCAAAGCTGAGCAACCTTTTTTGGAGGAGCAGTGTGGGAGTGAATCCCTTGGGACTGGGTGCTGGGTAATTCCTCGTGCTAACATGGCACTTATGGGAGAAACAAATATTGAGAAGGCAGGATTTTTCTTGCCTGCTCGTAATTGAAAACACAGCACTACATCATAGCATCTGTCACCAGTAAACACTTGGCAAAAGGATTTGGATTTGGATCTGAGTATAAGGCAGGAGCTGGTGTTGAGTGTTTAGGAAAGAACTGAGGGCATGTGCCTTGAGTCCTGCTGTCATCCTGGCTTCTCTTGTTCTGGCTTGTTCATTGATCCTTTTCCTTTTGATGCTGCTGTTAAAACCCATAGGTATAAGCAGGAGAGAAGTGCACCAGAAACAGAAATACTGCAAAAATGTCTTGGACTGAAAAGAAGGAATGGTGTGGTTTTGAAAAATATAAATTTCTTTAGCTTTCCATGCTTACATGTCTCACTTGGTGGAGGAGAACAGATGTTCTGTGCCTTCATCATTAGCTTGCTCTCTGCCATGCCATCTTCTATCTTGGCTTTGGTATCTCCAATCCTTCCTGCTGTCTGTGCTCGTATCTTTTCTCTGTCCTCATGAACAGTCCAATTTATCAAACGGAAAAGCGATATTCCTGCATCTTCTTGGCAGCACTGCCAGTCCTCTCATCTCTGATTCAGCCACATTCACCCTTGTAGCCTGAGGGTGTCAGCGTTAGCTTGGCCAGGTTTTCCCCATCTTTCTTGCCCCACTGCTTCCTGTTCTGGCTGTCTCCAAGGGACCGAGCATCTCAGAAGGCTAGGACTTGGAGAAATACACGGTGGCATTTAAAACACCGATCAAACAGCTGCTTCCCTCTCAGTACTCTCGCCTCTGTTATGACAACAATAATTCTAAATATTATTCTTTTGTTGGTTTTTAAAAGGCTTATTGCAAGGTTACAATGTGCAGACTGGGATTTCCTTTCCATGCAAACCAAAGACAGAGCTGCTTGGGAAATTGGACTGATGCCGTAGGATGCTCTCTGGAAGGGATTTGGGAAACAGACCTTGGTCTTTCAACCCAGGGCTGCTGGAAGTCACAGGGACTTAAGGTCAGGTTGGGTGCTGGCAGCTGTTGGGTGCACTGATGCCATGGACCTTTTGGGGCCATCAGAGGAGAGGGAGGTGACCTTGGGGTGGATGGGCAGTGTGACAGCAAGTAACCCATGTTATAAAAAATCTGGGTACACACAGTCCAGTGTTTATCCCTTTCTTGCACAGTGATGTTTGGATGTGAGGCAACACCAGGTCTTTGGGGGCTGAGTTAAATGCAGGTTTGACGTAAAAAAAACCAAAGCAACAAAACATGGTAATTGTTGGAGGTGCTTAAAAAAGGTTGGCAAAGTGAACTCATATCTGGCCAGGGACAGGGATATAATTTTGTCGCAGGTCAAGAGGAAAATACATCCCACGGTATCTGCAGCAGGGGTTAGGTAGGAAAGAAGTGGGAAAACATCTGCTGAAGGTGTGCGTGAAGCGGGCAGCTTAACAGTGCCCATCTCAAGGCTGAGGGGCTGTGGGGAGAGGGGTGGGGTCAGGGCAGCACTGAGGTCTGCCTGCATGGGAGGCAGGAGGAAGGAGAAAAAGGTTGCTTGTTGCACTCAGCACCTGCATGGTCCTTGCACAGTCCTCACAGGGCAGACACACACGGTCTCCTGGTTGGTAATGATGTGGGAAACAGCAGGAGATATTGGAGGATGAAATTAAGCAGGTATCCACAACAGCAAACTGACATGTCTGTTTTCACAAGATGCTCTGTTGAGAGGTGGTGGTGTCACAGCACAGGAGATGCTTTCTGGATGCAGGTGATGGACCCAGGCAAATTCAGATAATCATCATAGAATGTTTTGAGTTGGAAGGATGCTTTAAAGGTTGTCTAGTCCAACCATCCTGAGGTCTCACCAGAGCAGAGTAAAGGGGGAGAATCACTTCCCTCAACCTGCTGGCCACACTTCTTTTAATGCAGCCCAAGATCAGATTGGTCTTCTGGGCTGTGAGCACACATTGCCAGGTCATCCAACTTTTTACCCACCAGTACCCCAAAGTCCTCTCTGCAGGGCTGCTCTCCATCCCATCATCTCCTAGCCTGTATTGATACTGAGGTTTGCCCTAACTCAGGTGCAGGACCTTGCACTTGGCCCTGTTGAACTTCATGAAGTTCACACAGGCCCACTTCTCAGGCTTGTCCAGGTCCCTCTGGATGGATTCCTGTCCCTCAGGGGTGTCAACTGCACTACTCCGCTTGGTGTTATCTGCAAACACGCTGAGGGTACACTCAGTCCCACTATGTCATTGATGAGATATTAAACAGCACTGGTCCCAGTACAGACCCCTGAGGGACACCACTTGTCACTAATCTCTGTCTGGACATCAAGCTGTTGACCACTACCTTCTGAATGCGACCATCCAGCCAATTCCTTCTTCACTGAACAGTCCACTCATCAAATCCAAATCTTTCCAGTTTAGAGAGAAGGATATTGTAGAGAACTGAGTCAAAGGCCTTGCAGAAATCCATAGCTCTTCCCTCGCCCACTGATGTAGTCACTCCATCATAGAAGGCCACTAGATTGTTCAGGTAGGACTTGCCCTTGGTGAAGCCATGCTAGCTGTCTCAAGTCACCTCCCTGTCCTCTGTGTGCTTTAGCTTAGCTTCTAGGAGGATCTGTTCCATGATCTTTGCAGGCACCAAGGTGAGGCTGACAGATCAGAAGTCCCCAGAATCCTATTTTCTATCCTTTTTAAAAATGGGTGTAATATTTCCCTTTTTCCAATCCTCATGGACTTCACCTGACTTCTGTGACTTTTCAAATATTATGGAGAGTGGCCTGGCAACTACATCAGCCAATTCCCTCAGGATTCTGGGATGCATCTCATCAGGTCCCATAGACTTGTGTATGTTCAGGTTCCTTAAGGTGGTCATGAACCTGATCTTCTTTTACAGTGGGAGGGACTTTATCTCCTTGATCCCTGTCTTGTGATCCATTGATTTGGAAGGTGTGAGAAGAGAGGGTGTCAGTGAAGACTGAGGCACTCCTCGTCTGTTGCTACCAACTTGACAGTGTTTCTCATCAGGGGGGATATGGTTTCTTTGACCTTCATTTTCTGGTTGACAGAAAATGTAGGGCTTCTGTAGAAGCCCTTCTTGTTATTCTTTGCATCTCTTGCCAGCTGTGCCTTGGCCTTCCTGGCCCCATCCCTACACAACTGGACAGTGTCCCTATACTCTTCCCAGGATTCTTGTCCCTGCTTCCACTGCCTGTGCATTTCCTTCTTGCCCTTCAGTTTGACCAGCGGGTCTCGACTCAGCCATGCTGGTCTCTTGCCTTCCTTGCCTGATTTTCTTATACCTGGGGATCAAGAGCTCTTGTGCTCTATAGAAAGCATCCTTGAAGATCTGCCAACCCTGTTCTGCTCCCTTGTCCCTGATGGAAGTTTCCCAGGGAGTCCTGTTGGCTGACTCCTTGAAGAGCTGGAATTTTGCTTTCCTACAAATCAGGGTCCTGACTTTACTCTTTGCCTGACTCATATCCCTCAGAACTATGAACTCCATCAGTGTGTGATCACTGCAGCCCAAGCTGCCTCCAATCTTGATGTCACCGATCAGCTTGCTTGCATTGGTGACCATCAGCACTGCATCAGTATTGCATCCCTTCTGGTAGGGCTGTCTATTACCTGACTTAAGAAGTTTTCCTCCATCAATTCCAGAATTCTCCTTCATTGACTACAGCTCACCATGCTACTTTTCCAGCAAATGTCAGGGTGCTTGAAGTCCCCCAGCAGGACGAAAGTCCTGTGAGCATGAAGCCTCCTGTAACTGGAATAAGAAGACTTTATCAATAGGCTCCTCTTGATCAGGCAGCCTGTTGTAGACACCAGCTTTGGTCTCTAATTCTTACCCATAAGGCTATTCTTCAGGGACAGCATTTCACACTCTTATCCATTTCTTGACATAAAGGGCAACATCTCTGCCTCTTCTTCCTCACCTGTCCCTTCTGAACAGCCTGTAGCCATCAATAGCTTCACTCCAGTCATTGGATTTGTTCCACTGAGTTTCAGTAATGCAACCAGGTCACAGCTTTCTAGCATCATGGTGGCTTCCAGCTCCTCCTCTTTGTTGCCCAAGCTGCATGGTGCATTGGTGTAGAGACACTTCAGCTCAATTGTCAGCTGTGTCACCTTAGAGGAACTCCCCTTAATACCTTTGAGGTATTTCACTGGTGTTTCCCCATTGGCTCCTATTACCTCAGGAGCTAGTGGCTTATCTCCATAAGACTTCAATTGTGCTGCAGTATCCCCAGTCACATTACCAGCATCTCCTTGTTAATACCTGTGAACCTACAGCCCTTGCCATGTCCCCTGGGCTGTGCACCAACCTCTGGGAATTTGAGTCCCTGCACCAAGGGGCTATTGCAGGTGACTGGGGTTTGCCAGGGCTTTACAGCAGGGCAGTCCAGGAGCCATTTGCTGCTGAAGGTGAACTGTGTTTCATGAGCTTCTGCCACAGTGGCTCCCCAGGGCAGGACTCTGCTCTCTGAAGGCCTCTTTCTTCTACCCAGGGCAGCAGAAACACCTCCTCCCACCTGGAGAGGATGTGCAAACATTCCTCACAGAGCATCAATGCCATCATTTACACTTACCCCCCAATAAAACACACATAGGCACCCTCATTTTGGCCCCTTTCCTAGTGACCATGCCCATCATCTGTGGCTTAGCTGTGGGGAGAGCCCAGCTTGCAGAGCAGAAAATCATTCCCTGCTTCAAAGCAACCTATTTGCACTTGCGATGTGTTTTTAGTAGCAGAGAGGAAGTGTTGCAGGCAAGGAGGATTTAGCAAAAGCTAAACACAGGCAAGGAAGTCACCTTCTGCCCATGTTGGATGTACAACTGGGGCATGCTGGTCATGTCCTAAACCATGTGGGCAAAGGGGTGCAGTTGCAGTGTCAGAGTGTGTGGATGTGTGCATGCATGGAGGTTTGTAAACACCCTCTCCTATTATCTGTGAGGAGGGGCTCTCTGTGCTGTTTGGAGCAGATAATCCATGCCATGCCAAGAAACCCTGGGGTATACGTGGTGCATGTATCTGTATTCATATATGTAATTGCATGTACATGCCCATGAGTCTACATGCCCATACACATGTGCATGTGTTGTTGTCCATGTTTTCCAGAGCAGAGGTTTCATCCCCTGGCCAGCAGCTGGAAGTGCTACACTCCCCCCATGCAGGGGGTGGGATCCTCTCTGTGCACCTCCACTTACTATTTCCTTTCTCTCTTTCATCAGTGAATGTGTGGCCTTGAAAATAGGCATGTCCTCTCCTTCTAGCATGGTGTTCTATGTTTCTGCCCCGTGGCGCAGGGTAAGGCTGAGTCCTGGCAGGGCAATGATCCCATGCGGGTTTCAGCACCCTGGCCCATATCACAGGACAAACTCCTAAGCACACGTGTTTGGAGGATGTCACCCCTGGGATGGGGGCCAGGGCTCAGTATGGGTGTCATCATAGCTGTTTGTGTGTGTCACAGCGGGAAGTGTGTGAACAGGGTAAATTTAGTAGTCAAAACACAGGCCGGCACAGTTGGTCATTAACTGCCAGCCCATCTCGTCATCCTGCAACCACAAGGAGCTTTTTTAGGGCCAGCGTCCCCATGGAAGCCAGAGGAAGCGTAGGAGGCTGGTTCCCGGTGACACCTCCATGTGTGGCAGCACTGCCCGCTGGTGCCATTGGCTGCCCCCTGACCGGGGCTGGCACTGACCAGTGGTTAAATGCCTGTGTGGCCACATCGGGACACACAGCCTGAGGCATCCCAACACAGGCAGCCAGCTCGTCCCATCCCGAGCACCAGAGACACTGTCTTGCACCACATCTCAAGGTAAAGATCTTGGTTTCTTTGTGTTGCTTTGACATTGTTTGGACTGGAAAAAGGCAATGTTTGGGCTCAGGGGTTGTAGGTTTTCTTGCAAGTTTTGGTATAAAACAGCTGTGATGTAGGTGTTGCTTTGTAAGGGAAGAAATCAGGGCTTGTAGTGACAGGATCACAGAATCACAGAATGTCAGGGATTGGAAGGGACCTCAAAAGATCATCTAGTCCAATCCCCCTGCCGGAGCAGGAACACCTAGATGAGGTTACACAGGAAGGCACCCAGGCGGGTTTTGAATGTCTCCAGAGAAGGAGACTCCACAACCTCCCTGGGCAGCCTGTTCCAGTGTCCTGTTACCCTCACTGAGAAGAAGTTTCTTCTCATATTTAAGTGGAACCTCCTGTGTTCCAGTTTGTACCCGTTACCCCTTGTCTTATCATTGTTTGTCACCGAGAAGAGCCTGGCTCCATCTTCGTGACACTCCCCCTTTATATATTTATAAACATTAATGAGGTCTCCCCTTAGTCTCCTCTTCTGCAAACTAAAGAGACCCAGCTCCCTCAGCCTTTCC
>VYZX01002461.1:0-14390 GCA_013401335.1 Brachypteracias leptosomus | reverse complement strand
TCTCTTTAGCTTGCAGAAGAGGAGACTAAGGGGAGACCTCATTAATGTTTATAAATATATAAAGGGGGAGTGTCACGAAGATGGAGCCAGGCTCTTCTCGGTGACAAACAATGATAAGACAAGGGGTAACGGGTACAAACTGGAACACAGGAGGTTCCACTTAAATATGAGAAGAAACTTCTTCTCAGTGAGGGTAACAGGACACTGGAACAGGCTGCCCAGGGAGGTTGTGGAGTCTCCTTCTCTGGAGATATTCAAAACCCATCTGGACATGTTCCTGTGTAACCTCATCTAGGTGATCCTGCTCCAGCAGGGGGATTGGACTAGATGATCTTTTGAGGTCCCTTCCAATCCCTGACATTCTGTGATTCTGTGATTCTGTGAAAGCGTATGCCCATCCAAGCCAAGAGCAGTCAATTTCTCTACGAGAATGCTGTGGGAAACAGTGTCAAATGCCTTTCTAAAGTCAAGATAGACAACATCCACAGCCCTACCTTCATCCAACAAGTGGGTAACCCTGTCGTAGAAGGCAATCAGGTTTGTTAAACAGGACCTGCCTTTCATAAACCCATGCTGACTGGGCCTGATCGCCTGGTTGTCCTGCATGTGCTGCATAATGGAACTCAGGATGACCTGCTCCATCAGCTTCCCTGGCACTGAAGTCAAACTGACAGGCCTGTAATTTCCCAGATCATGAGGTTTTGGATGGCCAGAGATAGTGTGGCCAAGAGGTGCTTGCTTTGAGGATTTTAAGGCATAAAAATGCAGCAGCCTGTGTATTTGATTTTGTGGTATATGCCTGTGTGTGGTGAGCATCCAAGCGGAGTGCTCCCACTCTACTGTCGAATAGGCAGGAAACAGCAGCTGGGAAGGACTCTGCCATTGCTGGAGGTGTTCCTGCACCCCGTTTCAGACTGATTATGCAATGAAGTTGTAAAGGTCAGCTTGCCCAGTGGGTTAAGCAAGGCTAAAAAATGCCCACATCGATGTATGTTTTTTTCTTATGCATCCACATGGCATTTTTTATTTGTTGGGGGTGGCCTCTAGAACTGAACCCAGTGATTTATCCAGGAACCAGCACTGGGGTTTAAAGCACATATTTTTGGTTGCATTTGGGTTTGTGAAAACACAAGTCTGCATCATCCTAAAAGAAAGGTTTCTTGGTTGTTTTTTTTTTGTCCTTTCCAAGAAGAAAAAAAATCTATTTTTACTAAGTAACCAGTGTGGCTGAAGCAGTGGAAGGCAGCGGTGCCAAGCCTGGCTGCAGCAGCTGGACTTGGGGCTGCCATGGCACTCAAGCTGCACTTATTCAACTCCCTTATTTTCCTGGATTGGTGGGAAAACCAGAGAGACTCTCCTAACCCACAGAGCACCTCTCCATCCAGCAGCGGCTTTTTTGGCAGTGCAGCCAAGAGCCCTGGGCTTCCCATGGCAAGGCTGAGTGACACAGCCAGCTACCAGACTTCTCCTTGGCCTTTCTGTCTTTAGCAAAACAGAAATATCTGTGGAAGAAACAATCCAATGGAATTGTCTCTTCTGTGTCCCCTGTGATAGATTTCTGTGACGGGAACCACTCCTTGCCAAGCACGTGGTGAGGCCACAAGAGTTTGATTGTGTTTCTCTGCCCTTTTCAATGGGGAGGGAAAACCTCTAACGGAACCACTGCTGCCGTAAAACTGAACAAAAGAAATGTCTTAGCCATGGGAAAATGGTCTCTGATCTCAGCAAAACCTCAAAATATTACAAACCTTTCGAACGCTCTAAGGCAATGTTTCTTCTAGCTCCCTTTACTACCACGCACTTCAACAGCAAATAACTTTTCCTCTGCCCTGGCTCACCTGTGTCCTAGGTATTTTGTGGTCCCCCCAGCATTGCCCCAAGGAGTCAGGCACCTCTGGATAGCAGCTAAAGTACAAGCATCCACCTGTACACCACCTGAACTCGCTATGGAGACCTTAAAACTGCAGGGCGAGTAAGTGGATTGCAGTTCAGGTTTTTCTGTTTTCACTCCCTGAAGTACAAAGCTGCAAAGAGCTGATGTTTAGTTTTAGCAACAGGCATCAGATTTCTGAAAATAGGAGCTGGATCTGCAACTGAGGAGCAGAGGCAGTCCCTGCCCGCTTCTGTTCCAGACATGATGCTTTTTCAACCACAGATCAAAAAGTAGGTTCATTTTAGCATGAAAACTTTCAAAGCTGCCTTTTTTGAAAATAAAATGGGTGCCTGAGTGTTAAAGAACCTATTGTAACAGACATGCACTTGTCTGTGTATATATGGATACATACACAAGTGTTGTGAAACTCATGTATGTGCACAATAACAACCAGTTTCCTGCTGACACACAATGCTCAGCCTCTGCTTCGTATGGCAACTTTTTAAGCCTAAATGCAGGGTTTTTGCAGGTACAAGCAGGACATGAAGTGGTAGGGAGGTAGGGAGCCATCACCAGTGCTGTACAGGGAGCAGGCGTGCCTCCATGCCATCCAGATGCCTGACTGGACAGGGACAGTTGTTTGACTTTGGCAGGGAGCTCAGGTCCTGAGCTGTATCTACAGTCCATTGTTGGGTACCTCTGCCATGAACCTGGGCTCTCTGCCTGCTTTCCTCCTGAAAACAGGGCTTTGGGGGGGATTTATTTGTGGTTTTTTCCCCTCCTGTTTCTGTTGTGTGGCTGTGTTTTAAGGCTTTCACACATGGATGGAGGCAGCAGACTGGTGGTGGGACTAGTCCTGGTAACTTCTAGCTAGTGCACAATTTCTTCCTTCTGAAAAAAACAAACAAAACAACCAAAAAAAGAAAAAAAAGGGGGAGGAAATATGGTGCTTAAACACATGAGGACCTGTGTCATGGCAAGAGCTGGGATTTGTGATAGCACTGTGACCTTTCCTCAGTGCTTTGCTGGGTCTCTGTTCCCCAGAGTTCAGGCTGCCTCAAAATGCCCGCGTTACAGAGCAACTTGTGGCCCATGTTTTGCTAGGTGTGTAAATAGAATTAATTTCCTTTATCAGGTTTCCTCCCCTGAGAAAAAGGGAAAATTATATGAAATGTTTAGTTGCAGAGAGCCAACATATGAAGATTGTGTACTGATAACTGAGGTTGATACCTGGTGCATTTTAGGTTCTCCCCTCCCACTTTTATTCTAAAATAAATTGCTTGTAAAAAAATAAGCCATGTGCCCAGCTGATGTTGGTTTGAATTTGGGTTTGTGCCCTGACAGGTAAGGGGGGGATGAGAGAAGCATCCCTTATGCTGTTGCTGGTGCACCCTCTCCTTGCTTACCCCTTTGCTCCCCGGGTTGTGGCTGTGGCCCACACTCTCAAGTCCCTGACAGCACAAGGGGAGAGGTGGGAGCCGGGGCAAGCTTTGCCTTTGGTGCCCCACACAGAGGTTTCAGAGATGCCCTGGCCACTGTGCTACCTGGCAGGGGTGCCCCTTTCCCTGGCTGCAGCAGCACCTTGTCCTCTCCCTGTCGTGCTCAAAGTGTCCTTCTGGTTTTGTTGTCTTTACTTATTTTTGTCCCTGAGGTTTCTTTCCAGAATAACTCCAGGGTGTGGAAACAGGACGGTGCAGCCCCAACCACAGGCTTGGCCCTGCAACAGACCTGGGTAGGATGGAGCACGCTGCTCTGCTCATTTACCACCCTGCAAAAATAATAATTAAATTTGGACATAGAATCCGTGTCAGCCTGTGCTAGACAGGGACGTTCTGACCGTGAGTTCTCCATGAGCTCAGGCAATTATATCAAAACCACCCACAGTGCCCTTGCCATGCCAAGCTGGGTGCAAGCCCACCCAGTTGCAGCACAAAGCTGGTGCCAGTGGCTGGTGCAAATCCTACCAGCCTTGGGACTAACGTTGGGGCTTGGACACAGCAGCGTCTGCCTGGGGCGTTCATCATCATCTGCTGTGCAAGGGCAGTGATGCGCCCATGCAAGGCTTGGGGAGTGGGCTGCCTGCCTAACCCCCAGCTCACTCACCAAAGGGTGTAATGAGCAACACAGCAGCATACTTATAGAATCATAGAATGCATTGGGTAGGAAGGAACCTTCAAAGGTCATCTAGCCCGACCCCCCTACAATAAGCAGGGGGTCAGGTTGCTCAGAACCCCACCAAGCCTGACCTTGAATGTCTCCAGAGATTGGGCCCACACCACCTCTCTGGGCAACCTGTACCAGTGATCAACCACCCTCATATTAAGAACTTTTTCCTAATGTCTAACCTAAATCTACCCTTTTCTAGCTTAAAACCACTACCCCTCATCCTGTTGCTACAAACCCTTGTATCCACCCCTACCTTCCTATAGGTTCCTTTCAGGTATTGGAAGGTTGCTATAAGGTCCCCCCAGAGCCTTTTCTTCTCCAGGCTGAACAATCCCAACTCTCTCAGCCTGTCTTCATAGGAGAGGTGCTCCAGCCCTCTGATCATTTTCATGGCTCTTCTCTCGACATGTTCCAACAGGTCCACATCATTCTTGTGTTGTGGGCTCCAGAACTGGATACAATACTCCAGGTGAGGTCTCATCAGGGCAGAGTAGAGGGGCAGAATCACCTCTCTTGATCTGCTGGCCACACCTCTTTTGATGCAGCCCAGGATGTGATTGGCCTTAGGGATTGCAGTTAAGCATTGGTGGCTCATATCCAGTTTTTCATCCACTAGTACCCCAAAGTCTTTTTCCACAGGGCTGCTCTCTAGCATGTCCTCTCCCAGCCTATATTGATAACACTGGTTGCCCCAGCCAAGGTGCAGGACCCTGCACTTGACCTTATTGAACCTCATGAGGTTCATCTGGGCCCACCTCTCCAGCCTGTTCAGATCCCTCTTGTACGTGTTAAAAATCTGATGGGAGTGCAGAAGGGAAACCATTGCCTTTGCATTCATGGGCTGCATGCTGCACACCTGCCTTGTTGTCTCAACATGTCCCTGAAAAATGGATTTTTCTGCTGTCACCTATTGGCACATCCCCCATAGGCAGTCAAGGTATTCCGTATTTTGTTTCCAGCTGTTTTTCTACAAAGGCGCGATTATTTTCATGAAGCAGTCAGAACCTGTGATCACTTTTAATAACGGATACCAAATGCTGCTTTTGGCAAAAAAAGTGACCTCTTCAAGCCATACTGCCTTAGAGAGCCAGAGCTCTTGCAAAAGCATTAAGAGATCAATGATCCAGCTTTGAGTTGTGAAGTTTTTTAAAATTTATTTATTTATTATTATTATTATTTTAAATTGAAAAATTTTGGATGTGTTTGGCCAACCTCCCTGCTGGTCTCCCTGCATGGTGCTGTGGGGTTGCTGCTGCTAGTGACCTGCCTGGGGAGCATCCCCTCTCTGGCCCAGGAGCTAAACATAGTTGCTGGCCACTCAAGGCACTTCAGCACACGTTAATTATCCTGGTGCTTTTTAGGGATCTTGGGTGAAATATGCACTTTTATAGTCAGTTTTCTTTTTTTTAAGCAGCCTGGAGCAGCAAGCCTTTAATTACATTAAAAATCACCTCCCACCAGCACTCTCTGTTCCCCATCCCTGATGAAATTTAAGCTCAAAGCTGGACATGTGCTTGCTGCTCTCCTGCGCAAGGCAGCCCATGATGGTGTGGGGCAGCAGGAAGCAGGGTTGTCTCTGTCCTGTGCCCCCCACATCACTGCCCAGAAAGGCAGCCCCTCCAGCAACCCTAGCTGCATGGGGCTGGGGGAATGATGGGTCCCTCACCACCTCACCATGCTGATGTCTCTCTTTACCAGAGGCTGCTGTGCTGGCATTGGAAAACTTTTTTTTTTTCTTTTTGTCTTTTCTGTGTTTGTGTGTATTCCTGGCCAGAGGCGCCAGCTGAAAACCACCTCCAACTCCAGGCCTCCCTTGTAATTATGGCTCCTCACAGTGACACAACAGTCTTTGAAGCAGGCACAGCTGTGCCATGCAGCCCTGGGCTCTGCATGGTGGGCACGTGGCCCAATTTGCTGCCAGGGCTGCCAAACCCCAGCTGGGCTACAATGAATCTCTCCCTCCCCAAAAACAGGTGATATGCCAGGAGTTTTGTCAGTAGCTAGCAACTCCCCATGATGTACCTGTTGATGTGGTGACGAGCAAGAAGATAAAATAACAAAAACAACAACAAAAATCTTTGTCTTTCTGGTGTTAACCAGAAATATGGGAATTTGGTCAACTGGAAACCCTTTGTTTCCCAATCAAATTCTAACTCAGATTGGGCTTTCCTGGAGGCTAGGTATTGAGTAGATTGAGAGCAGCCCTATGGAGAAAGACTTGGAGGTGTTGGGGTATGAAAAACTGAATATGAGCCAGTAATGTGCACTCAAAATCAAGAAAACCAATTGCATCCTGGGCTGCTTCAAGAGAAGTACGGCCAGCAGGTCAATGGAGGTGACTGTGCCCCTCTACTCCATTCTCATGATACCCAACCTGAAGTAATGTGTCCAGCTCTGGGTCCTGCAGAATAAGGCACGGACCTGATCAAGTGGGTCCAGAGGAAGGTCATGAAGATGAATCAGGGCTCAAGCATCATGAACTGGGGGCTGGAGTACCTCCTCAATGAGGACAGGCTGAGAGTTGGGGTTGTTCAGCCTGGAAAAGAGAAGGTTTTGGGGAGACCTTATAGCTGCCTTCCAGTACATAAATGGGGCCTAGAGGAAAGTTGGGGAGGAATTCTTCGTCAGGGAGTGTAGTGATAGGATGAGGAGTAATGACTTTAAACTGAAAAAAGGTAGATTTAGATTAGATATGAGGAAGAAATTCTTTACTGTGGGGGTGGTAAGACACTGGAACAGGTTGCCCAGAGAATCTGTGGATGCCTCATCCATGGAAGTGTTCAAGGCCAGATTGGATGGGGCTTTGAGTAAACGCGATGGAAGGTTCCTTGCCCATGTTTGGGGAGGCCAACTCAAACCATGCTTTGATTCTACGGGTGAGGATTCCAGCAAGCGGAGCCTGCAGTTTTGAGCAGAAATATAAGCATTCAGGCTTTCCACTGCGAAGTGGATTTTTCTGCCCTAAATAACCATAGTTTTATGGCTGGCTAACCTGTGCATCATTGACCTACTTGAAGGCATGCATTTTCCAGTCCCCCCTTTCCTACTCTGAGAGTTGCAGGGCTGAAGGCATCAAGTGGAATTTGTAATTCTTGCCACTATGGAAAGCAAAGCTAGATTCAGTGAGGAGTTGTTCCCCTGACCTACTGCAGCCTGTATATGTGGACCTTTGCTGATGAGTGCAAGAAAAATCTGGGAAAGAGGGAACAGAGCAGGAAACGATAAATATAAGGAAAGGAGAAAGCATGTCCCTGCATCAATGCATGCAGGGGGACATCTGCAGCACCCCCGTGCCCCCATTTGCTTCTATCAGGCGCAGGGCAGGAGGGGTGGGCTCCAACCACCAGCCATATCCTTCCACCAAGGTCCCTGCTGGACTTTGGGTGGCCATAGTTTTTTTTTGCTTTTTCTTGTCCAAGACAGTCATTCTGCCTTGCTGGGCATGTGTAGAGAGCTGCCAGATTTCAGCTGGGGAATACCTGATTTTGGAGAGCAGGGGAATGGCCTGGCTCCTGTATGAGTCTGTGTGGTTCAGGGGGCATGAGAAATGAAGCAGACATGCATTTTGTAGCACCTCTGTGACAGAAATGTCTCTCAAAGGGGGACTGGTAGCACCTGTATCTAAGTCCCCTTTCCCTTCCCTGCCCTTCCCAAGGCCTATTTCACCTCAGCAGGCAGCCTGGAGAGGGACTTGTTTGGATTTAGACTTTTTTTGTCTAGTGGCTATGCCCAAGTGACGGGAACCAGGCCTTTGAGGTTGGTCTTTTATGTCTTCTTGAGAAAACAGTGACAGAATTTCCCAAAAAGGGAGGTAGACACCCCCCAAGAACAGATTTCCCAATATTTATTTTAATTTAAACCCAGAGTGTTATTATACCCTCTGGCCTCCTGGCCATTCCTCTGAGGCCAGACCCTCAATTAAGTGGCGCGGTGCAAACCTCCCTGGGTTTGGCAGCGGTGTGGGGCGCTATGTTTGTGCACCAACTCTGTCAGCATTGAAGTTTGGGGGTTTTCTGGCACACACTGGTGGGCTGGCGTCACTCTGGGCAGGGCGGCGACTGACTTGGGGTGGAGGGGGGAGGGAGCCAAAATAGACTTTATATCCCAGCAGGGCAGTGGCAGGAGGAAATCTGTGCCGTCTGACTCGTCAGGTAGCCATCAGTGCTGTGCGGGGTAAGCTTGCTGCTGCTTTTCCTAGCTGAATTGTGCATTGCCATCTGCTTTCTGTGGGGAAACGAGGGGGTCAGCTTGATGGTGAGGCTGGATGCTGCTTTTAGCACCTTCCTGAGTCTGGGGTTTCATGAAGCACTCAGGTGGAGGGGATGAGCATCCAGAGCCTCTCTGCATGGCCAGGGAAGGTAGCTTGTGGCCAGTTGTTTCCTAGCCTGAGTTAAAAGAAAATGGAGAAACTTCAAGTGCAGATGAATGTAATGACAACTCCCCCCAAAGCTCAGCACAGCTGATGGTGGATTTAGCTGGAGGAAGGATGGGAAAAAGAAGGTTAGTGGGCCTGACAGGGGAGGCTGGGGCCCTGTGGGAAGGGTTGTGCATGCTCCTTGCTGGGACTGGGATGGAGGAAGGCAGGCTGGGCTTTGGAGCTTAGGGGGTGCAGCTCAGACCTGCTCAGAGCCGACTTCCCCCTGGATATGCCTATGGGGGTCTCCTTGCACTGGTGCCTTGCCACTGCAATTTTTGTCAATGGCAGACTGTAGAAGCCAAGTATATTAATTTATTTGTTTGATACTTATTTTTCCTCAATGAGGTTAAACTTTCTGTGGTGTAATTTCTGGGGGCATTGCTCTCTGGGCAGAGCCTAAGCAGGTTGCAGGGCTATGGGAAGGCAGCCGTGGTGGGCAGTGCTCCTGACTGCTGCTCCTGTCACATCTCCAGCAGGAGCTGGTTTTCCCCACTTGCTCTCAAGAAATGGTGAAGCAGGAGCAAATCATCCTGCTCAGGGAAAGCAATGTGCCCACTGCTGGGTGAAACCCTCTCTTCTGGTATTTTATGGCTTCTTACAAATCCAAAATGTATTCATGGATATTGAGGCAGGTCGGTCAAAAAAAAGGACTTAGGTCTCCAGAGGAGTTGGATGACCCTATCAAGGGGTGGCTGGAGGTCAGCCTTTCTTTTCCCTGATCATTCATGTGGACACAAGCACTGGTGTTATGGTGCTTTCTAGCTGAAAAGCAAGCCTTCACCATGTTTCACTGCTCCTAGAGAAAGAGCCATGAGGACTGCCCTGGTCTTCGCCTGCCTGGTGGGGATGGCGTGTGCCTTGTCGGTGAGTGCTGGGCAGTGGGAAGACTTCCTGGCCTTGCTAGGTCTAGTGAGGAGCATGTGCCAACCTGCCAACCCAGCCTTTCTCCCAGGTCAAGAGCTGGCTGCGGCGAGCCAAGTCAGATGACTCAGAAGAAAACGCGGTAGGATCTCCCCCTGCCCTGTGTGCCCAGCCCCATGTGGCACTGGCTTTGAGGATGGGGATTTTTCAGTCACTTATGTAGCCAAGCCCCCAGACTGATGGGATTTACCCCTTCCTCTCCCGGTAGGTGTTCAAGAACAGGCACCAGTATTACCTGTACAGATATGCCTATGTGCATCCCCCACAGCAACAGTACCAGGTGGGTGCTTCAGAGAGGTTGCTGATGCTTTGCCACCCACATGTGGAGATATTGGCCCAAATGAGAAGAGGGCACAGTCTGTGTCCTGCTTGCCACTGGCCTGCAGGGCTGGGCTGAGACTGTCATGCTTGTGACACCAATGCCAGCCCTGCTATGGCTTGGTTTTCCCTCTCCTTAGGGCAGTGACTCATCGGAGGAAGAGGGGGACGGCTCGGAGGAGGAGGAGGAAGGGAGGGTGAGTACAGCAAACCAGCAGCCTGCAAAACAAATAAGTGAATTTGGGAACTTTCTTTGGTTTTGTACTCTCTGCTCATCAGCATTTGTGGTTGCTGACTGCCCACAGCCTTGCACTCTGGATGAGACTGGATTTTCTACTCTGGGCTTTTGTTTTTTCCTTTTTCTTCTTTTTTTAAAGAGGATGGGTGGTGGATGCACCAAACCACCCTGACTTAAACTCTCTGGTTTTCCATTTTCAGTGGCTTAGAAAGCAGGATGGGCCAAAGGGCAGTAGCAGGGAGGCTCACCTGCAAGACAAAAGGCACTGTTAGGTATTCCTCTTACCTTCCCCTTTCAGGGTGTATTGTCCTCATAGTGTTGATAAAATTGCCGTGGAAATACAGTTATGTGCTGCATGTGTGCCTGTGGAGGGACACAAACTGATGCTATATCAGGAAATGCACATTTGTTCCAGCCCAGTCAGTAACACTGCTTCTGTCTGCTGGGCCAATATGAGCTCAGGCACTGCCGCATTTGCAAGAGTCACCCAGGTCCAAAATTAAGTGCCAGGGATTACAAAGGTCTCTTGTGCCTCACTGGGCTGTGAATGCTCAAAAAGAATCCAGTGGTCTCAGGCACTTTGAGACAGGGATCCAGCATGCTTGGAAACCTATGTGTCAGGTCTAATCACATCTTTTTTTTTTTTTTAATTTAATGATCTGAATGCTAATTGCAGGGTTCTTTTTGACAGGAGTATAAGCATGGGCATCTGGTCTTAAAATACACTTTGGAGGTCCGCCTGGGGCTGGGGCGCAGCATGGGGTGGCACCTGTCCTCCAGGAACCTCTGCCAGCCCGTGTCTCCCTGCAATTTGCCCCTTGTTGCCTGTTGCTCTCCCCTACCGCTGCAATCACTAAGAATAACTGAGTAGTGGGATGAGACAGTCAAAGGGGGAATTTCATTTCTGAGGAGGAAATTAAGTGATACACAGGAGTGCAGCTGCTGTTCAGGGTTGCCCTTTTCATTTCAAGGGCACCAGAGCAGTGGCCAGGCCATTGTCAGGCAAGGATGTTCCATGCCTTCACTGGCAGGGGGTGGTCAGCAAGATAAATCATAATGAAAGGCCTCAGGGTCAGTTATAGGTATGTAAAGAGTCCCATTGCATCGGCTGCTAGGTGGGGGGCATCACTCCTGTTGGCACAGCCAGCTTCACCATGCAATTTGGTGGCTCCTCCAGTGCAGAGGTAAACAGCCTGGGTTTTCTCTGGCATCAGATACACCTACATTTTAAGTGTCTGAGTTGCCCAAAAATGCCAGGGAGAGGATCCTTGGTCTTGGCACACAAACAGCAGGGATTGACCAAGGCAGGGATGGCAGTGACTCTTCGTCTCCCCATCACAGCTGGGTTAATTTGCTGGTGACAAGGTGCTCCTCCTCCCAGGCTGGGGACAGGGTGAGCTGCCCACCAGTTCCTCCAGGCTCTGCTTGCATTTGGGTTATTCATTGTCTTTTTTTAGCACACAGAATTCCGTGCATCCTGCTGAGAGACCCACTCCACTGTGCAGTTTCTGGGGCCAAGTGGTGCTGATGGGTTGCTGCTGGTAGAGTTCCGGCTCATGCCTGGCTTTTAACTGTCAAGCTCTCACCAGCTGTCTATGCCTGGTGTGTAATGTGTCTGCACATACCGCACCTGTGGCTTGCTTTGTTTATTGAAAACTGGGAGACCTCACTTCAAAAGCAAACCTTTAGATGCTTTGTAAAGCAAAATGTACAGCCAGAATGGGAACACTGAACTCCAGCCACCACCACTTAATTGCATGGCTCAGGCTGCCCTGCTGCAGCTTCTTGATTTCCGCCTGGGACGAGACCCGTGGGAAAGCAGGAAACTCAGAGCAGTGCCTAAATGACACACACGGATGCTTCATGTCCCCTCCTTGCTGCTGGGAGGGCTGTGCCTCACTCACGCTACTGACCACCTGCCCCGTCCTCTCCCTGTCCCTGCAGCAGCCATCCTACACTGGCACTGAGGCAGCTGGCCACCCTGCTGGAGCAGCCCCTGGAGATAGCCAGAGTGGTCTGGGAGGAGACATCACATCCCCACAGGAGGTGTGGTTTAGGGGGCTGAAGGGAAGCACCCATGGGGAGGGAGCACGTTCACTGCATGCTTGCTCGAACCCATAGGATGTCCTTACACCCTCTTGCTGCTTGGGGGTCTGATGTGCAAGATACCCACAGCTGAGCTAAGCTCTGAGCATTAACCTGGTGGGAAGGTTGGAAGGGGAATCCCAAAAAGGCAGCCTTGTCATGCAAGGCATGGGGGGGGGGATGCTCATCTGTGCCCACACCTGCCCCATGCACCCCTTGCACCGAAAAGCTGCAACCTCTTCATACCCAACTAATGCTGTGTTATTTTCCCCCTGCCAGAGTAAGGGCTGCCAAGGGGCCCTGAAAAGTGCTGTTGGCAAGGGAGGTGACTCTGAGAATGAAGACAGCAATGAGAATGAGGAGGAGGAAGAGGAGGAGGAAGAAGTAGCTGAGAACGAGAATGATGTCAATGGCACAAGCACCAATGTCACCCAGGAGGCAGATGGACCTCACAGCAATGGCACTGCGGTGGCTGAGGAGGGCACTGGTGCAGCTGAGAAGGAGGAAGAGGAGGAGGAGGAAGAAGAAGAGGGAGAAGAGGAAGAAGAGGAGGAGGAAACCGAAGCTACCACCATCGCCAGCACGACCGGTGAAGAGGGGCTGTCCCAGGCTACCACTATTGAAGATGGAGGACTCACAGAGGCCACCACAGCCAGGGATCAGTGGGAGTATGAGGTGACAGTTGGGGGCCATGACAGAGGCGACGAGGGCACCACTGATAGCAGCTATGGGGATGAGTACGGCCGTGGGGACAGCTACCGGGCCTATGAGGATGAGTACGGGTACTACAAGGGGCATGGCTATGATGTGTATGGACAGGATTACTACTACAGCCAGTGAGTGGATGGGAGGGTGGCCCTGATGCTGCTCACCACCTACCCTGTCCCACTCAGGAAGACATATCTGAAGGCTCACTCCCATGCCAAATGGGATGGCAGGTGGCTTGTGGTGCACACCAGCTCTGTCCCAGGCTTTTTTTTTTCTGTATCTTCCAAGGCAAAATGAAATAAAGCAACTGAACTGAGCTCATTGGTGACAAAGGGTTTGCTGCCAAATTTGCTGAGGTCAGCAGGGCAGCACGGCACTTGGTGGGCCAAGGGGCTACAGGTGTTCATGCTGCTCAGTGTTAAATCTCTTTATTCCAGCCCAGATGCACACAAAAGAAGGGATGAGCAGAAAAGCTAATTAGGAAAACCTCTGTAGAGTCCCCTGTGAAAAATGGAAAGGCATTTTTAGGGTCGCTGCTGTGGGATTACTGGAAGGTCTTATGTAGAGTTGACATGCATTTGCAATATGTGGTTGCTGATAACTACATCTTCTGCTCCTCAACAGCATGCCTTCTATAGCCTGATCACATACCAGGCAATATTAATAAAAGTAAAGACATTAATTTCTCTTTCTGTGCATCACTAGCAGTAGATGCACACCCCTGTAATAAGAGCTTTGCCTCTGCATCCCTGAACTAGACACTTGCAGGCCACTGAGGCTGCACCTTGTACACGTATTGCAGCCCAAAATGGTACACATCTCCCCCCACCATGCAGCCTCATCCCCAGGTCAAGGTAGGGCTGTCACAGAGCAGCAGTGTGTCTGTTCATCTCCCACATCAGGGATGGGGATGTCCAGCTTGTGGTCCCTGGAATCTCTGCTCAGAGTCACCTCCCTACCGGATTGTGGCCCCGGCCAACTGGGGATCAGCACCAGACATGGGGAAGGACCAAATCCTGCTGGGTTCCAGGCAGGTGCCCTCATTTAGGAAAGGTGATGGCCCTCATATGTGGATTGTGACAGGCACCCCGCTGCCCTTGCACTCCTGGAAATGAAACCTTTGTTTCTAGTATAGGTCCAACTGCAAAATAAGTTTCTGTTCTCACAGCAGCATGCTGCTGGCTGCTGTACAAACCTGGCTCTGTGTGCCAAAGCTGGGCTGTGGCTGCTGGGGTGGGAGAGAGAGCTGTCTGCAGGGGAGGCACCCCTGGGGCCAAATCCCTACAGTAGCACTGGGGAGCCCTGCACATGCTCGTGGCCACTGGGGGTACACAAGAGCCCCATCCCATATCTCCAGGAGGTGCCCAGAGACGTCAAGGAACCAGTGTAGACAAAGGACTGTGGCGTTGCCAGGGGCCAGGCCCCACTCCCATAGAGTACCCAGCTGGTCCTGTGTGCGTCAGCCTCTCCCCACCCCGGGCACCTGAACAAGGGTATGTCTCCCTGAGCCAAGACATACCAGCTGGCTGCTCTGGTACCTGCAGGGCAGTATCTGACCCCGGCTCCCTGTCTGGGGACAAAGGGTAAGTTTCCTCTTGGTTCCAAGATTTGCTCTCACCTAAGGATGGATCTGGTGATGGCCACATCTCAAGTACTATGTTCAG
>VYZX01002460.1:17128-50642 GCA_013401335.1 Brachypteracias leptosomus | reverse complement strand
ACGTATATGGGATGGAATCCCTCTCAGTCCATTTAGGGTCACCTGTCCTGGCTGCTCCTCCCTACAGCTGCAGCCTTTCATTTTCTGCACCTCCCAATGTGGTACACAAGATCTACCAATGATCTTGGTCTGCATATGCCAATCCTTGGTAGTAACTCTAAACATCAAGCGTCATCACTGCTAGAAGACACTGTCTGTAAAAACATGCTGTGAGCTTCAGAAAGTGCAGTTAGTTAGCAGAGGCTCAGATGAAAAGTAAAATCACTGAACAGAACTGGTTTGGTTTTAGCTCAAACCAGGACAATCATTTAAAGTGGAGAAGATCTTTTACGGTATATTAAGCCTCTCTCTCCCTACCTAGAGCCCACAAATGCCCTTATGACCAGCTCTTTGCTGACTTGCAGGAGATGAGCTGTTAACACCATGAAATAAAAAACACTGAAGAGTGGTACACTCAGTTTTGAGCAGGAAAGAGAGCAAATCAAGCACATTCATTGTTATCTTATTACTACCTCTGCAAAGGAACAATATCAATGCATCATGGTCTTTCTCAACCTGTCCCACACAAGAATTAGGTGAGTTTAAGATGACTTCTGAAAACCTTGTATAATTAATAAGACATCAAGCAAAAGAGACATTCATGCATTCACAGACATACATTTCATTTAGCATCAAGTTTTATCCATTTCTTTAGCTTGTGCATTTCTGGTATTACTAAATTGGAAGAGTGAAAAATGAACACATCTCACACCCCACCAAGATTTCCCTCCCTGACCCACAGGCATATCGGGGATGGGGGGAGCGACAAAGCTACACATAAGTAGTTGAACAGACAAAACCAGCTCTAAAAGCCTGACTCTGCAGCCTGTGTTGCCCTAAACCTTTTATATTAAAATTTTTCTTTGGCAGGTGCATCCTGAATTATCCTTTAATCATGAAGATTTTTCTCCCCTCTGGAGAAGAAATATGCTCCAGAGGAAGCTGAGCTTTCAGTGGAAACAGGCTTTGGACAAATAACTCTGGTGTCCCAGCAGCCATCCTGAGGGACAGTGCCTGCAGGAGGACTGGGGTAAGGCTGCTCTTGATCTTACTCCTTTCCTCCTTGGAAATAATAGCAATTTATCTGCTTCTGGTGGAGGCACAATCTGCAGTGAGAAAATTGTGGGGTTTAACGCACTCTGAGATGCATGCGGCTGTGCTGCCCACATGCTTCTGCACATGGATGAGCCACTCCACAAGCTCCAGGACATTTCCTGGTACATCCAATTTTCCCCCGTGTTGGGTAGTACATATGGAAATGAAGCCAAAGCTCTACCTGCACCCAACACTTTCCTGCACACCTACCCAGGCATTAATGGCCAAATGGGCAGCTGCCCAGTCATTAATGGACAAAGTAGCAAGTGTGAGGGAGAGGAGAGGAGATCTTTAATGTCCATTACAGCATCATCTCACCCCCAGGGACACGATTTAGCTCAAAATGCTTGTTGGGGCTGGAGATTTCACTTTTTGGACCTGCTTATGCAATTCTGCCTTTTAACATTCTCTTGCATAATAATGATTCCACCTTTGCCACTAATTAAAAAAACCTACTCTTTGTCTGATAATCCATTTTAAAAATTAGATAATGGATCTCACTTAAAATATTTGAGGGGTGCACAGAAAAAAAAATAAATTATAAAGCAGCAACAGTTGTGTGGTTCTACGGATCTGTATAAACAGATGGTTCATGGTTTCCTGGTCATTAAAAACTACTAGCTGAGAGGCTCAGGAAAGGACCCTATAGCTGTGCAGGGCCAGCCCAGAAGCCAATTACCCCCCCAGATACCATACATTGTCAGGAAATTATATTCCACAGCTTGGCACCTGTGCCTGCCAAGCAATCTCCACATGAACATTGACCAAGAATGTCAAGGTCACTGCCGATCCATGTGGAGGTGGAAATGGAGTTGAATCATTGCTGCCAGAAATATGACTATGTTCTGACAATTTAGTAATAGAATTGTGCCAAGATGATGGCACTATTTCTTATTTTCCATTCAAACCCAGAAAAGTACAGCCTAGAAAGTGTAGCTAGTGCAACAAGGCAAAAATCACCACTTCTATATATCTTATCTAAAACTTCTAAAGATCATGTTATAATATCCTAATTTATTCTTTCTTATTTTCTTAAGTTTGACAACAATAATAAAAAAGCCCAACCAAAATATCCTATCCAACTAATTCTCCCAGCAAGACAAGAGAGACAAAGGAACATTGACTGAATCTCCTTGACAAGTCTGAGGACCCACCAGAAACAAACCGTCAAAACTCCAGCAAGTATGACAATTTGGAGGGAACCAGGTTCTTTGCAACCCCTTGTGGTAAGATTTCCCACAGAAAATGTGCAGAAAAGTCCCACATCCTCTGTGCCCCCAGCAGCTGTCCCTCCATCAGGTTGGTGGTCACCTCCATCAGGTGGTGAACCCTCCTGGTGGGAGCTGAGTGTAAACCAAATGGCTCTGCACATGGCCTCCAGTAGCCACAGGGGTCCCCAACAGTCCCTGAGGTGATGGCCCCTGTCCCACCCACCCCACCACTGTCCAACCCTCCAGCAATTCCACATCCCCACACCAGGTCCAGACTGGTAGCTGGGCACACTGGCTACAGTTCCTTTTTCCCCTTCAGAAGCCAATGGCTGCCCATGGCTTGTGTTCTACTAAATATGAATTTAGTATTAAGTTCTAATGTAGCAAAATGATCTCATCCTCAAGCAAGGCAATTTCAGGATGCCTCTTGAAGCATCTGGCCAGACTGTGGTAATCTGAAGGCGCCTGGTGCAATTAAGCTACAAATCAGTCATGATAATTACAAGAAAACATTTTAAATTTTTAATTTTTAATTGTGTGAGGTAAAAAAAAAAAAAGGAAAATCTCCAACACCTCAGTAAAAACAAACATATTCTAATTAAATGGATTTCAACATGAGATGCCATGATAAAAGCGATTTGTGGTTCTTTCCTGCTGAGGTTGGATGAAGTGCTGCAGGAGATGAGGAACACCACGATCTTGCAGGTTTGAGAAGACAGAACAACTCAGCAAAGTTAGCCAAACATAAGCAGTGTCTTCTAAATCTTAATGGAATGCAATTAATATCACATTTCAAAACCTGACCCAACACAGAATGAAAAGAAATATTGTCCCCCAGACTTTTCATATAGCAGAATAAAAGAGTGGACTTCACTGTCCTTCCAGCATCATCTTTATTAAGTAGTGACATGTGCCTGAGGGAAGGAGATAGGTTCCTGTGTTCTTCCCTCCTCTTTTATACTGTCTTTCTCCTTTTTAAGTTTCTGTACTGTATCTTTGCTGCCTTTGTACAAGGCCAAAATTACTTCTGCTGCTTGAGGTGAAATCTTCAGGAGGCCTCTGACCTCCTGAAGAGAGGGACTGAGCTGGGAGAAGGGCACAGGAGATGGACGCCTCCAGGAAGGCTGAGCCCCAACATCATGAACACCACAGGGAAACGCTGCCTTGTTTGCGTCTTTCATCCATGCTTGCTTAGGAATGAGAGCAGTGACCCCAATTCAGGCAATTTCCTTTCTTCATGAAGAAAATGAAAGCTGTGATTATTTTTAGTGTTACACAGATGCAGTTATAAATTCTACAAGACAGGGAGAGACAAGGAAGAGGAATGTTGTTAAAATTAAATTCTTTCTTAGTAGTCTACAAGTATTTTAGCAATTTCTATTATTTTCCAGTATCTTTGTATGACATAAAAAATATTTACAGGCCCAGCTGTTGCAGCCAATTCCATCCCCAAACCCTAAAACCAGCACAGCCATTGACTGTTAATGTAAATACCCTTTATAAATACAATTATTCCAGTGCCCCTCTATTAGTTGTGGTTACTACAGAACTCTGGGAGAACGTGTGGAAAGAAGAGATGGTCACTTTGAAAAGCCATTTCCTGGCAAACTGGGAGACTGAAGGAACCCACAAGGATTTTATATTCACCCCATTTTGTTTCACCTTGTTTTACTATGACAGAGAAATCTGCTTTCAGGAGAGGCACTGCCAGGCAGCAGCTTCCTCGAGGTCTTGCCAGACCTGTTTACCCAGTAATTATTAGAAGATCAAATAAGCTCAAAGCAGGATATTTGGTTTACCTGGGTATAGTTTCTAGCTGTGCTGCCTGGCTGCTGGATAACAAAAAGAAAACTACCCTGTTCTGAGTCACCTGCAAAACAGGGCTTGTGATACCATGATGCTCTGAAATATATTGATTTAAAAAGAAATAAGCATCCTCCGCCCGAACACATCAAAACAACCCTCAAACCCCTCATGTAAAAGTTTGGTAGGATGATAAATTAATATACTTCTTTGATCCTTGTTTGTTGTAAGGGGCTTGAAAAAAAAAGAAACAACAGTATATTATCACTGCTTGCAGGACCCTGTGTGATTTGAATTTAAATATGTTAAGATTTGAGTGTTGAATAGGCAAAACCTTCACCAGGTTTAGTAGCAAAGCAGTAAAACATGTAAATAACCTTAAACTGATAAAGCTACATCATAGCTTGAGCTCTCCTCTATATCCTGTCTCTAAAAAAATAAAATAATTTAAAAAAAAGGAGGTTTTCAGTGTATGAATAATTGGCCACTAGCCTCCAATTTTTTAGAAAAGTAAACGTAACCTGGATCTCAAAACTTGAATTCTCATTGCAGCCCCAGCACAGTAACCATAGAAATAATCTAATCCCTTCCTACTAAAATGCTGTTTGTCCTTGATCATTATTTTTCTTAATTGAAATACTTCAGATACTTGGAACAAAATTGCTTTGCAGCACAATATATTGCATAAAAGTTGTTTCATTTTGTAACCTGCTGGTACACTATGTCCTACATTTTAACAGTTCTCTGGGAAGCTCCTTGAAGGCATCTTTAATTTTTAATAACTCCCTGGAAATGTGAAACAGAAGGAAAGGTAAGTCGTATTTTTGGGCATCCCATTTTTGACAGAGCTCTTTGAACTATGTGGTTGTGATTGCATAGATATATTCTCTGTGACTTAGATTCTTATCTAATGAAATTTTAAAAGCAGCAAGTCTAATTCCAGGAGGAGTAACTGGTTATTTTAACATTTTCTTAATTATAGTAACCTGTGACATCTCTATCTTCTTTTTGTATAGGAGTGATAAGCACAGGATACCATATTCCAACACCGGAACTACCCTTCCTGCCTGAGATTTGGGTCCACCCCATCCTAGATGGGTTGATTTACCCTTGAACCCACAGAATCATAGAACTGCCTGGATTAGAAAAGATCTTTCAGAACATCAAATCCAAACATTAACCTAAGACTGACAAGTCCTCGACTAAACTATATCCCTAAGCACTATGTCTAGATGTCTTTTAGATACCTCCAGGGATGGAGATTCCACTACTGCCCTGGGGAACCTGTTCCAATACCTGATAACCCACATTAGAGAAACCCCTGCAGAAACTTTACCTTGTATCTTGGGTGCAAGACTCCTGTGCAAGGCTGCTGCTGAACACCCACAAAGTCCTCAAACCCATGACTTCATCTTAGTGCACATCTTCAGCTCACAAAGGCTTCCCTGCAGCACTGCTTCGTTGGTAAATTCAAACTGGCCCAGCAGACCTGCAGTCTCTTGATGAAGTTCATTTCCGGCCTTAGACCCAATTAGTGCTAATGGTTTGTGTGACAACAGGATTCAACTCACAGCAGCTCAAGAATGGGCGATTAAGAGAAACTGCTGAAGAACGGATGGTATCAAAGCAAGGTCTGTATAATATAATGTGCATCTGAGGATCTTAGACTTACAGCTTATTTAATAGGTCGGGTTTACTTACAGACTGTGCTTAGAGGTGGCACATTTACTGTCAAATTCCTAGCCTGAAGTCTTGCTAATTTACCAGCACAGATCAAGCCTTTTCCTACAATGATCTTCTCATCACGCATGATAAATCCCCCCCAAGCCAACATGCACGTTATCCATCGGCACAGATCAGCTTAAGCAGACAACAGGGAATGAAAGGCTAATTTATCCACTCCTGTGACAAGGAGGCTGCTCCAACATTCCTGCAGCAGCTCAGAATGATCAATCCCTTCCCTTGCAAAGCGTCAGGGAGGGAAGGACCCACCACTGCTTTCCCAGTGCTCCCAGTGCAACAAGATTTTCTCAACCTTTCTGATCCTACCACACAGGAAGGCATTTGCTAGAGTCAGCAGGGGCTTTCCCAAGCCCCATTAGCACCAAGAAGGGGATGTCCAGATCTCAGTCCACCACTTACTCTAATTGCTGCCGTCTCCAGAGCAGATTTCCGGTCCGTTTGGAGGAGACCAGTGTGCCATGGTATCTCCCTTCAAGCAGTGACATGATATATCAGAGCTTCTTGATATCGCCCTGAAAAACTGCTTTCCTAAATGGCCACTACAGCCTTTTTTGACAACTTCCCTAGCTCTTTTATTTGGCATTTGATCACAGGTTTTGTGAAATTATAGAAGACCTCTGAAAGCTGTGATCCCCAGAGCAGCTAAAGAGGATCCATAGACTTTAATCCCCTAACATGCCCTGTAAAAAACACCACAACTAGAGAAATAATAATTCATGTGCATCGATGCCGTGTGTACATCCTCGATGGTGGAACTAGACAAAATGCTGGGACCTCCACCAAGGCCACCCAACCCCGCTTTCCATATCTCCATCTCAGACCTGAATTCCTCTCTGCAATACCCATCGCTCCCACAATTTTCCCAGTTTTTGGTAATGTTCAATTCTGCCTTCACTGAGATTTGTTGTTTGTACATATAGAGGATGCATCACAAGTGAAATCCAATTTCACAGCACAAAAACATTTCTGAGCAATAAATTTCCTGTCAGAAGGTGCTTTTCATGGATGGCCATCACTCCATAGAGAAGTGTGATTCTTCTCCCTGAATTTAGAAGGTAGATATTAATGTTGTGGAAAGCAGTTTACACCACAAAGCAAAAGCAAGTGCTTGGAGCCTTTGGTGATGGATGTATAGGATAACCTGGGCTGACAAACACGTGAAAAGTGTTATCTGGTTGTGTTCAAACCCAATGTGCCATGAATGATGGGCCTGAGGAAACCTGTGACCTGCCAGGTTGGAATTGGAACTTGGAGAAAAAAGAAAAATACAAAAATTTTCCCTTTTCTGCCACTTTCAACATAAAACATACCTTCAAACCCTTTGAAAACCATTCAACTTCTTTATCTGCCAGGCTTTCATACCTGAAATGGAGATATTGGATTCTTTTTTTTTTAACATGTTGACATTTTCCCGCATAGGATGGGTTTAACGCTTTCAGTCCATCCTGAGGAATTCACACGTGACACCATTTGTGAAAAGATGTCAGTGGGGAATTCTATGTAGAAATTCATAACATAAATGACATTTTTCTAAGCCCTTTCTGTACATGTGGAAATCCACTGGCCATACAGAAGGGAGCTTGAATTCCTGTTTGGGTCAGCAGTAGAGGTCTAACGCTGAATGAACAGTTACTCACCAACAAGTGTCTGTGTCCCAGCCAGGGAACAGGTCTGGTTTTGGAGACCTCACATCTGAAAGGGCCAGCAGAGAACTTGCAGTCCTCATGGACAGCCAAGGCAGGCTTTGAAATACCAGTTGACTTGGCCACAGAAGAAGTTGTAGGGTTGATTACTGAAAGAAAAGCCAGACATTAACCCATTCTTGACCACAATTAGTAGGATCAGCTGGTGCTGATTTTGGCAGAGAGCAGCCCAGATTTGCTAGGGAGTGGAAGTGACTTTCATCTGCAGTCCAGACCAAAAGCCTTGTGTGACTTGGGCCAGCTGAAAAACTGACATACCTGTGTATCCAGAATCACACCATGCGCCAGCTGAGCAAAGGGGAATGCACTCCTGCTTTGGGGGGCTTTACCATCTCATTAGGGATCCCAAATGCAGATTACCAATGAAAGTTTTGGAAGCAACTATAACAGGAACAAAATAGCGATGCTGAATATGGATGAAATCACCATTAAAAATTGAACACCAGGGACAAAACAGGAATGGTCATTGCTTGAAAATTCTAAATATGCAGCACATCAGTTAAAGGGAAAGGGGTGGGTTCTCTTGCAGTATCCCACCCACCACCCCATACATACCCAGAGATCCACCCAGCACTCACTGGAGGCTATTCCCAGTATCTCTATATCTAAATTGAAGACTTCTACATGCCATATTTCCATGGGATAGTTTCTTAACATGTGCCACTAAATTAATGAATGGAAGTAACAAATAGCTACAATTTTTTTATTTGCACCCAAATCACAGTATTTACAATACTTAGAATACAGCAAGGTTAAAAAGCAACATTTCACAGCATTTTCATATACTTAACAAGCAATGAGGGGAGTTTGATATCAAAGTATTCACTTCCACTGGAGCAATTTTCAGCTGTTGAATGAGAAGTATATTGGCAAGGCTTGTGTAAATATTCCAAGTGATCCGCAGAAGATCCCAGTATCACTGGAGATGGCACATGAGTAACAGTGGATAATATGATGTAATTACAGGCATTATCCCACCCCTGGGACACACACACAAAAAAGTGAAATTCAAGCACTCTTTAATCTCACCGTGACTGCACGAACTCGATGATTACCATATTTTGTATAAAAGAATTACTTGTACTAATTAGGAGATGAAGGTGGCAGTACAGAATCTATTCCTGACTGTCATTTCAGATGTCACATCAATCTATTCCACTGAGAAAATAACAATCAAAATGCTTTTGCAGTCCCAGCAAGCCAATTTGTACTATAAAAATCACTTTTACACAGCTGATTATTATGGTTTTCTTTTAGACACTCTAGTGAACCAAGATTGCAACTATATCGAAGAAAGGCAAATTTATTTACAAGATAAAAATACATCTTTACGTTGGCTGTGTACGTCTATTAAAGTCAGACCACATGTTTTAAATTGCAATACAATGTTCAAGAGCCAGATTTTGAAATACTAGCATACATTTCAAAGCATTTGAAATGCATGAAGGTACAAATACAGGGCCCATTCCTAAATCCCAAGGCATGTTCACCTGGACTCTTGGGCACCTAAATATTTTTGTGAATCCCTGAGATATTCAAAGCAAGAAGCTCATACAACTGCATGAAATGATCATACGTCTTCCACTGACCTTTGGTTGCACTGCTTCATAGTGAAAAATAAGGATGTATTCTAAAAAGCAGTTTGCGGAAGTAGGCTGGTACTTAACTGTGGCTTCATCCCTATAATTCCCAAGGCAGGACCTGCATCTTTTATGCTCAGGCTTAACTGGGAACGTGCTCCCAGAGCAAAGCACTGAGATGGTTGGACTGAATGTGATTCAACATTTGGCATCTGCTTTCATCTTGAGTCATGCACGCGATGCCCATTAACAATAAAAATATTGATCCTTTGTGTGCTGTGAGCAGGGAATTACAATGAGTCCTGGACAAGCTCAGAGATCTCCTGCAGTCTTCTATTTAAATCCCTTCTGAAGCTGACAAGAAGGTGCTTATTCAGTCATAACAATTCCAATAGAAAACTAAAAAAGAGAAGTATTGACAAATATTTATCTTGGCCTCTTGGCCAAGAATTAGCAATTGTAAATTATACCCATTTAGGAAATTATGACATATACAACTCAGACCCCTACGTTAGCTAGGAAATCACATGAGAGAAATAGAATAAAACCTCATATATCAGCTAGAGCATCCTGGGGGAGGTGGTGGTATCATGCCTAAGAAGCAGATGGTTTCAAGCTCCTGGCAGCTCCTACAAAGCCAGGCACGTATCATTGAATGAATTCTTTTGAAATGCAAGGAGGGTTCATCAATTCTTCAGAAGGTTGTCTTTCAAACTCTTAATGCCTGAAAGAAATGGGAAGACTAAAAATATGTTCTTGTTAATTGTGTTCATGGGGTTCAAAGGCTAGGGTTTCAGGAAGTGCCATCCTTACAATAACATTTAGTAGCCAGGATATTATGAAAGGGGAAGGTCTGTGACCTAGTAAATGTTTACAGTGAAGAAACTCAAGCACAAACACATTGCTCACAGAGGTTGTGGAGTCTTGGAGATGTCCAATATCAAATGGACAAGGCCCTAAGAAACCATCTAAATTAAAGCCATCCTGATAGACTTGAAATTATGAGTAAATGCACTGGAAGAAAAAAAAAATAAAAATTAAAAGTATGAACTAAAGGTTGCAGTACTAATAATCAACACTCAATGCCTTAAAGTAGACAACAGAAAGGGAAAATTAAATTCAAAGGCCATTCTCCTTACTTCTGTAGAGATTAAAAAGATTACAAGAGGCACTCTATTCACCAAGAGCTAATGAAAATATTGGATAATCTATGGCAAGCTTTTGAATTCTAGCCATCCCCAGTGCAGCAGAAGACTGATGCAGTTATTTTTTGCTAAAGGAAAGATGTTGTCTAAAGTTTGGGTTGCTTATCTATAAAAAGAATTCATTCACCTTGATAGATGCGATGGAAGTCCCAGGAGAAGGCTCTAAGACATAAGCAAGTCTGGTGGAACATTGATCCTGACTTTGTCAAAAATCGGACAGACAAAATCCACAAAGCTGTCAAGAAAAAAGAAAAAAAATCCCTTCCTGTGAGCTAAATTGTTTGGCAGTGGCAGGGGGCCAGGGTGGACCAAGAAAGGCATGAGAATTTTTTTCTGACCAAATACATCCATTTTATCACCCCTGAAATGTCAAACAACCCAACTCCCAAAGGTATCTTTTCTGGCAGCTGTTAAAACAAAACAAACAACCAAAAAAACCCCACAAAGAAAGCAGCAGCTGTTTGAGTTGCTACCATTCAATTTTCCATTTCTTTACTCACATCTCAAACATCCCCATTTTTCCACACATCAACTTTCCTCTCTTAAGCCACCACATGAAGGACCAATAGGAGATTTTGCTCCTTTTTGGGTCTTGTCGCATCCATCACGTTTCAACGGCTCATCTGCACAGTTCAAAGAAACTGCCAAATGAGCACAAAAATCTATTTGCGCTGGGTCAAAATCATTACTTTAATTAGCATAGACAGTTGGGGTAAATATGGACAGTCACAGAAGCTGTGGGTGAAATAATAACTAGTTATTTGAGTGAAATAATAATAATGAAGAATTTGATTACCATCGTAACATGAGCAATGCTTTTCTCTCCTAAGCTCCCTGGGTCATGTAAAAGTTATTAAATATATGATTTACTAGACAGTTTCTGTATATAATTACTTATCCACATCAAATGGCACCCATGGTTTACGAGTGGTTAAAATGCTAATATTTGTTATCCCATTTCACAGTGGGGCTCAGTTTTGCTGCACGTACAGATGTTTAAGTTGCAGTGTAATGTTTGTGATATCTTTGGTGGTTAAAAAAAACCCCCATAAACAAACAAAACCCACTCATACATTCAGCTTTCCAGCATTAATATTCATGTTTGAGTTTAAACTTCACTTGCCATAAATATTCTCCTTGCCTGCTATGTTGACAAATATTCTGCTTGAGAAATTAGTTGGATTTGAAGATGACAAATTCAAAGAAAATTATAAAGCAAATTCTACTTTGCCTTTTCCCTTCCCCACCCTCCACCCCCAACTCAAACCACTTGCCTCCACTCCACTAGAGGATACTCACCTCTGACAGTGAGATTTTATAATATATAACCTGCCTGAGGATGTGCCGATTTCATGATGTGGAAAGGGGAAATATCCTGAGGTGTTCAACGTACAGAATAGGGTAATTAAATGATTTTATGTTCTAATTCTGACACAATAACACAATAGTTATCAGATAACATGATCTTTAAAGCTGCTTGATCCTTAAAGCTACTTGTAAAGCTTTTATTGAGCAGAATAAATCACCCCAAATGAAACCACCTTCTTACACAGGGATTGGTTTGGAATATCTCTATATGATTGATTAGAAAGAAACAATCAATAATAACAGTGGGTAGACTTTCACAATTTTTGGTATAAAAATTTGACTCATAGAAGAGAATTAAACCATTTCCTGGTAATTAGTGTCAACTACACTACTAAAAGTACTGGTCAAAGAAAGGAAGATAGAGGAAGCCACTAATTCCCGCAGAAGAATGGGACTAGGATGGGTTTGTGGGGAACCAGCTATTTGAGGAAAAAAAGCCAAAAATCTTTTATTTCTTTTTTCTATGCATATCACAGCCACACTATGGTCTGGGCAATGTTTTGAAGTGAGCAAGGTTGATTCATGTTTGTGCTGGGTACCCAGAGGCACAGGCTCTTGGATGCCTCTGAGCTGTTCCTCACCCGGCCTACAAGATGGCTTCATCCTGGAGGGGACATTCCTGGCACCCTGCACCTCACCCTCTTCTCCTAGGCTGCTTCTTCTGCACTAAAGGCAGGCAGGAAGCCAGATTTGTATTTAATTTTTCCCTTTTTGCACTCTTCTGTGTTGTATTTCAGTCTATTTTGCTGTTTCACCTCCTGTTAATGTGGTCTAATTATGTTGCCCTTGTTAGCACCTTTCTAGACTGTGCAGCAAAATCAATTTCAATTAGCATTTTTGTACATGATCATAATTTTTGTCTCCAACAGGAAGTCATGACTGCATTACTCAGTTCAAACAAGTGAACTTTGTACTAAAAAAGAAGGTCTGCCTGGGGATGTGAAGGATGGGGGCATCTCTGTGCCCAGGAAAGGCTGATAGACCTGGGGCTATTGAGCTGGAGAAGAGAAGCCTGAGAGGGGATCTGATCAATGCTGATCAACATCTAAAGGGTGAGGGGCAAGAGGATGGGGCCAGACTCTTGTCAGTGGTGCCCAGCGACAAGACAAGGGGCAACAGGCACCAACAGGAACCCTGGAAGTTCCACCTGAAGAGGAAGAGAAACGTCTTTGCTGCGGGGGTGGCAGAGCCTGGCCCAGGCTGCCCAAAGAGGCTGTGGAGTCTCCTTCTCTAGAGAGATTCTAAACCTGCCTGGACTCGAACCTGGGCACCCTGCTTTGGGTGACCCGCTGGAGCAGGGGGGTTGGGTGAGATGATCTCCAAAGGCTCCTTCCAACCACTACCATTCTGTGATTCTGTCTGTCCATGTCAGGTCACCTTTTCTGACAATCTATGGTGAACACAAGGACCTTAGGTAAGTAGATAGTCATACCTGTGGATGCTAGGGGCACTTTGGAAAGGTCCCCTGCAACTGCATGACGTTAGACATGGAGCTATTTCAGTAAATTATATCTTGACCTGAATTACTAATTTGGAAGAAAACAAAATAAATTCCACAAAACAAAACAGAGAAGAAATCTTAATTCCTTATTCATGCATGAAGGGGTTTAATCTACAGGGCAGGTGATGTCAAAAAACTTCAAAGAAAAGGCAGGAAGCAAAGAAGCAAAGAAGAGGAGCTCTCGCTGCCTTCCCATCTGCGCCAGGGATCCCGCTGGGATGGAACTCCACATCACACAAAGCCTTGCTATAATTACAGATCGAGGGATTTCAGCAACAAACTCCTTGCTGGCCTAGAGGTCTGGCTGGATGGGGTAGTTGAGATGCATTGGATTTCTGCAGAGCCTTTGAACCAGAAAATTCTCTTAAAAAGGGGCCCATGGGGAAAAATTACCTGGTAGAGGAGCTCAGTTCATGTCAGTGCAGAAGCACACATATGGCACTGATTCCATGAATCTCTCCCCACCCCCAAAAATAAAGGATTTAAAGGGAAATCGCTTGTGTTTGGTAAGCGTCTTCACAGAACTTGCCACCCTGAAGTCCTCTCCTGAGTCTACCTCAGTGGGAAGGAAGATTCTCTTCTGCTGCTGCTCAATACAACAAACTAAATATATGTCTACATAGATCACAATTAAGCCTAAAACTTAAAGGGAAGATACCAGGGAAGCAAATGGTGCACAGATGTTCAAAACTGGTTTTGAAGAACTGTGGGAAGAAGACCTGTCAGTATTTAACAGAAGTAGAACAAAAACCTCTCCAATCTAAAAGGCCAGAAAAACAAAATCATTAAGACTTACCCTGTTCTTTTCCATTAGAGACCAGCCTAGGACAGAGATGACACAGTAAAGCATTTTAAAGACTGCAGCTGGCAGCAGGTTTGTCACCCATTTACTTGTCTGAACTAAACATCAGCTCTGTCTCCACGTTGTTAAATATGAACACCTTTCTGTACTGGTGAAGGATCTTTTGGGATCATACTTCATAAACAACTCACCTTGGAACATTCAGCGATGCTCAGAGGAGTGACACAACCTATAGTGACAAATGGAATGGGAAATTCAAGACTACCTAAAAGCAGGTGATAATACTCCTCTATCTACATGATCTCAGCAAGACTGGCTCTGGTATCTCTGTTGAGATCATAACAATGACTTAGAAATGAGCCATTAGAACCACTAGAACTTTAACCTACATAAAACCTGAGTCTGAGTGTGCACCGGGCAAGTGTGTTAACAAAACCCTCCAGCAGCACATGTGATGATGGGTTAACGTCACCATCTTCTCCATCCTCTTGAAGTTTATATACAGAAAAGTTCTATACTCACAATATGTCTCTCTGCCTTATTAGTAAATGCAACGGATATTATTTTCACTTTAAAATATTTGTTCAAAACTGCCATGGTTCTGACACTATTTTCCCTTGGTGAGTTCAGGTAAATACAAAATTCTAAAAGGAAGTGAGGTAATTACATATCAAAAGCAGACACAATTTTTTATTCATTATGTCTTTGCCTGCCACAGAACTGCTCTCAGATTTTAATTAGTTCCACTTAACATTTAAGCATCCTATATATCTATAAACATAAGTTTAATTCAAAGTTGCTGTTTATTAACAAAATAATTGTGCTTAATACTTAATCACTGTGCCTAGCTGGTATCCAGCCAGATGGGACTTTTATCTGTTGTATCTTCAGAAAGATTTGGACCAAATTCCACAAAAGCAGATGTTTTACTAATTAGGAAGAGTTGCGCTCACAAGTCAAACCTACCCTCCAGCCTAGAATACGAGTTTTGAGATGAAATGATTGTGCAGAGAAACCAGGAGATGTAAATCACAGCCAGACATTCAGCACAGGTAGTATGTGGAAGAGGACAGGCTGGGTTTGACCAGGAGCCAGCAGAGTTGCAGGAATTCAGTTTCCACAGCAGGTAAAACAAAGAACACGTTCTGAGGTGACTAATACCAATTGTGGGGTTTTGTTTTCATAGGTAGAGAAAAACACTTTCACCATAAGCTGAAGGCTGAAGAAATTTCACAGCCAATCTTGTCTGTAAAGACATTTGGGCAGATTAATATCAAAGCAAAGTGAAACAAAATCTTTTATGTTAATCAAGTGGTATTATGGAATTTCAGATAAGCCACTGCACTAGGACTTTGATGAAATTCGTTCATTTGGAACTTGTTTTAACATTAAGAGCAAGTTTTTTTTGAAAATCCAGTTTAGCATGCCAGATGACATCATCCCACATTCCATGTTGCATTTACTCTGAGTGTTCATGATTCAAAACAAAGCCTGCAATAACACCAGACTTAAGTGCAATATTGCCTCAAAAAGAAATCAAGCTTTCAAAGGCTATGCAGCAGATTATGCGATTCTGAAATGAATTTAATAGCGTTCTAAAGTCTTTATGTTATTGAGATGTTTTCAGAAGAACAGACCATCATCTTACATAGCTATAACAAACCCCATCGTTTGATTTTCTACTTCCCATGATCTTTTCAAGAAGCTTTCCGTAGATACTTTCTATGTATTGATTCAGAAACGTTAATTCCTTAGGCTACTTTCACACTAAAAGTGGTTTTGAAGCAACAGTTCCAAATGCATCAGTCTTTTTTTAAGAATTAACTGTCTGGTATTTTTAACCATGAGGTGGGATGGGAAGAGGAGGGACGGAAAGTTCACACATCTCAAGAGTGGTTGGTTTGTAAACATGTGAAAGCCCTTAAATCCTATTTCTGAAAGGGTTGGTAGCCAACATGCCAGCTGGTTGGAGCTCTGCCTAGAATGGTTATTTCTTAATGAATATTTAAGTGAAAACCCTGAAAGACTCAAAACTCATACGGAGCGCAATGAATTTGGGGTTTTATCCAACACCTATCAAAGTGGATCAGCACAAGCACAGCGGACAATGAGCAGCACAGTTATTAATGTCTGGCTATTTTTTTCCCCTCCTCACACTGAATAGTGTCCATAACCAAAGAACTATTAGATCATTATATTCTTCAAAGGCTTATTTCACGTGTTTTGCTGACTTAAATATGTTGTTGCCTTGCACAACACAATCATTGTTGATAGATTTTCCTCTTTGGTATAGTAGCTTGCAGTATTCCCTGTAGAAATGGCTTTAATTTGATGAACAGATGCAACATGGAATGTAAATCAGTGAACCATGCAGATCCAGAAATGAATCCCAGAGTTTCGCCCTATTCACCTTCTTTCCTTTACTGGCTGGTAAGAAAAGGCTGCATTATTCCCTCAGAAAACACACAGTTAATGTAATTTTCTTTCCATTATTTATTTCCCTTTGTTCCTCAACTGCATATTGATAAAGGTCTGCAGAGTTTGAGGAAAACTGACTTGCTGCCAGTTTGGCGTGGATGTTAAGAACCATCTGCTTTTGAAATGAATCTTCCTTTCGCTCTTTAAATAATTAACTTCTGGTGATCAAATACATCCTTCAGTTTGGACTATAAAAGGGAATAAATAGCAAAAACAAGAAAAAAGAAAAAAACGCAGTCATCCACAAAAAAAGAACCAACAGTGAAAAAGTTTCTTTGGAATTTGTTGCTGTGATCAGACTAACATGGAAATGGGCCATCAGACAAGGAAGACTCTCCTTGTATGTGCCATGTTTTGTAACATGGATTAGCACGAATTCCAGATGTAAGATCACTTTCACCAAAAGGCTGGTTTGAACTTACATCTAAGATAGTCCATGATCAAGACGGTGAGGAAAACCACAATGGAGGTGAGATCTCCAGATGCATTTCATGAGAGATCAGCCCCTGTTGAAGGGAGATCTCAGCTGCCACAACAGCTCCACAAATCTTTATGGGCTCCTTACCTCTACATCCTTTTGATCCCAAAATGTTTCCAACAAAGTAAATGTCTGCATTATACAGGCATCTGATCTGCTCTGTCTGCCATGAGGATGTCAAAGCTTAACTGGTCCCTGGAATTTTAAATAATTGTCTTTCTGGGTCAAGATCAAGGTGCATGAGCAGGGGAAATAAAACCTGGCTGTTCTGCAGCTAAGTGAAGCATTAAAAGAAAGGCTAAAGGGCTGGGAAATCCCAGAGCTGCAAACTGCTGGAGGCTGGGAAAGCCCATAACTCTGCACTGACAGGCTTCTTTAGGTTTTTTCATTAATGCCTCAAAGCCATCATCTGTATCTCCTTGCAAATAGACATTTCCTTTTTACCTGCCCAGAGAGGCAGGTGTTAAGTCTTCCCATAAAAGCCAAGCAAAATTATAAAAAAATTTGGTTAAAGAGCCAACATACATCACATTTTCTGTTGCAAAGCTTGGCAGTAAGAAATTGGGATGACACAAACGTTGAATACATTAAATGGTTCCTACATAAAGCAGGTAATCATTAGGTTCTGTACCTTTGTCCTTCATAATTAGAGAGGTTAACATATTTTACCATCACCACAAAAAATACCCTCAAAGATGTTATGTCTTTTTCAAAGAGGCAAATATAACTAAATATCTGTTTGCATGTATCCATATAAAGTAGTCTGGCTCATTTGAAGAGTGTTGTACCAAGAATTTACGCAGTTCAGTACAACATACCTTTGTTCCACATCATATAACTCACAGAAAGTATTTCCCACGATGATTTACAGAGTTATATAATGCAGCTATAGAGTTAAAATAACTGCAGAGTAAAAAAAGAAATTAGAACCTATAACCACTGGAGAAGAAATATGTTTTCAAATGTGATTTGCAAGTAGACAGTGAATCAATGAGGCAGAGCGACTAGAAGATGCCTCTTTAGGAAATATAGCCAGGGAATGACAAGTGGGGCATTGGACAAAGCATCATGCTCCTTTACTGCCACTTGCATGGACTGGCTTCACCCATTAATCTCCAAATTATTCACTATCGGATCCTAAGTAAAGTTATTAGAGCCAGACTGGTTTTTTCTACTCACTACAGACATCCAGCCTGATTTACTGGTGCTAGCCAACAGAACTACTAGCTTAGGTATTGTAACGATGTATTGCAATACAAGTTACTCCTGCCAACAGCAGCAGCTGACAGTGGCAGGGGTTACACACACAAGCTTGGCTCAAAACCCACCTCACCTGCTTGCCCAAGTGTCCTGGTTTGAATGTTTAACATGTAAGCTCATGCCTCTTTGCTTTCCAACAGGTAGTTTTCACTTGGGTAATTACTAGAGATTTCCTTCATGCACAGGAATGGGGTTCAAATTACACTTAGACTTCACCCATGCTTCCAAATCCACACTGAGAAATTTGAAATAGAATCATAGAATTACTGATGCTGGAAAAGACCTCTAAGATCATCAAGTCCAATCATCAACCCAATGGTACAATGACCACTAGACTATGTTCTGAAGTGCCACGTCTACAATAGTGTGTAGTCATTTTGAATTAAGGAGAGGAAGACAGGCAATGAAACTCAAATATTAAGTACCAGAGGCTTAATAATGGTGATAAAAGAAGTAATACAGATAGTAACATCAATTTGAGTAAATCACATGTGCTTTACAGAATAACTTCACTAGAGATGTAGCAAAGGCCAGTCTGACATAACACATTTGCATGTCAGGGGAAGTGTACTGAATATTATTGGACAATAACAGATTAAGTGTACACCTTTATATTCCTAGCTACATGTAACAGCAAACATAGCACCCATTCATTCACAGGGAGTAGGAAGTGTTGGGAGTAATTCATGCCATTTTCAGACTGCAAAATTCTTCCTAGTCGCATTCATCAAGGCTACTTAGAAGTCACTTTTATAAATAATGGAAAAATTGGTTCCCACATGGTTGCTCTATGCACTTGACATCTGTGGGGTCACTTGCTTTTCATCGAGATGTGTAAAAGGTGAAATCTCAACCCTATAAAACCAATGGAACAACTATCATTGTTTTAACCTCTGCTGTATGACAGAACCTGGGTATAACTACAAAAGAGAGACGAGTCTGAGTCCATCTGATGGAATGGAACAAGTTAATCTCAAGAATCCTCCAATAGAACAAAAATAAAAACTCCAAAGAACAAGCTGTGTAGCTTCAGGTCAGCACAGTCCCTCAGATTTTTTTTTCCAGCCAGAGCTGTAATCTGACAAAGAAAGCTTATATGGGAACATTTTCTTTTGGTTTTCATTCCAAAGTAGCATAGAAATTGCTTTTATCTACAGAAAAAATGCTGGAGCTATTAAAATCTCCAACAGTGAATCTCTCACCCCATTTGGGACACATTTTCTGGGGCTGTGAGAGATACCACTATACTGAGGACCTTGGATCTTTCTCTTCATTTTTATATATATAAAAGATATAGCTCCAGGGCACTAGAAGTCAGCTCTGTCAAGTGTTGTGTTTTCCAATGGTCCAAGAGCACACAGGAGCAGCAGTCTCCGCTGAGATTTTTCAGAATTCAACAGCAATGTGACCTCTTGTGGGAAAAGCATGAGTGGAAAGTCAGGGATGTGATGCCTGAACTCCAGAAATCAGATGGATAATTTACTTAATTCATGTATTAAAAGCTTTATACATTTTACCCAAGATCCATTTCCTTTGGAGTCAACTTTGTATTGCATTCAAGAAAAATGTGGGGGAGAAAATGTTAAACAGGGTAATCCCCATCAGAAGTGTGTAAAACTTCCCCAATCTGTCAAAGACACTGAACTGTCAGTACTCAAAAAATAACAAAGACAGAGCTCTGTTTCTGTTAGACTGACATAAAAAACTTGGATATCAGTGTAAAAGAAAAAGGAAAAAAAAAAAATCAATGTCAATCCCTTTACTCAAAAGCGACAATCTAACAAGAGAATTTGAGCTTTAGTGCTGAAAATTATTTTTATGCTGTCAAGGGTTCTGGAAGAAACTGAACCAAAGGAATTCTGTTCAAAACTACCATTTTCCTAATAGAAATTTCCATAAGTCCTCTATTATTTCCAAAGATAGCAAGCACAAAACAGCAAGGGTCCTTCAGCTAAAGTTGTTTTTTTGATAAAGAAGAAAGCAAGAATGTCTGTGAGACATGAAAATTAGAAAGACTTCCTCATAGGGCAAAATAACTTCTAGGGCCACCTACAATTCCCACCATTATTCTTTTACAGTTATGTCCTTTTAGACAGGGAGAATATTTTTCACCTAGATGATAGGTGCTGAAGCATCATCTGGCTGATATTCCATAAAACTGATGGAGAAAGACAAGTGTCACCAGAGGACATTTCCTTCATTTATCAGCCAAGAAAGTCAAGGTAAAGTTAGGCTCAAAAGGATGAGTCCCATTTTTAAATACTCAATAAGATCTCAGCACCCAAGTAAGACATGATCCTGCAGCTACATTAATCTTGTAAATAACACATATGGTCAGAACAACAACAAGAGAAGAATACCAATTGAATAGCATAGTGCAGGTTAAGGACACCAGGAGAAGCCTATTGATTTTCTGTGGTTTGGTGCAGGTCTTGCTTCAGCATGACATGGGAGCATTCAGCAGCTACAGCTCCTGATGTCCTGGTGCTTTCAAAGAGAGTCAGTCTGCTCTTACACATTAGATTGACCAGATATGGAGTACACAAGCTACCGAATGCACTAGGGAGCCTCAACCTCTCCTGAACAAAAGTAGTGTCAGCTGCTTCTTTCTCCTTGGCAGAGAAGTTTGAGCTTTGAATAATCTGACATCTGCACTACATGTTGCTTCAAACAACAGCCTGCAAACTGGGCTGGTGAGCTCTTCATAGGATCATAGAACAGTTTGGGTTGGAAGAGACCTTAACAATCATCTAAGCTCCGCTCCCCCTGCCATGGCAGGAACACAACCATGTCCCTCAGCACCACATCTCCACAGCTTGGAAACCCCCCCAGGGATGGGGACTCCACTGTTGCCCTGGACAGCCTGAGCAGGCCCTTCACAACCCTTGTGGGGAAGAAATTGTTCCTTATGTCCAACCTAAACCTCTCCTGGCACAATTTGAGGCTCTTTCCTCTTGTCCTGTCATTTGTTACTTGGGAACACACAGCAAAGTACCACTATGTATTACTAGAATAGCAGATTACAGCTTCAGCAGTTCCTGTGGCTTTAAAACCAAGTTCAGACTGAGTATAGCTTAAGAAAGAAAAAATAAAGGGAGGGTGGTATTGCTTGGGCAAGCCAAGACCTGTAAAACAAACACACTTTTGCACTTATCAGTTAGAACCGGTATTAGCTGCTCCGAGCACACTCATCCTTCAGTCCCGTGGTGGTTCAGCAGGAATCACACAAGAGCTCACATGCTGAGGTGGCCAATAACTCAATTAGCCTGACTGAGCTGAAAGTTGTATTTTATCTCAAATGCTTCATCTCAAATATTTTGGACTATAATCATTTTCTCTGGCTGCTGAAAAGAAATTTGTACAAAATGACATGAGTGGTCAAAATAGAAAAGTGATTTTTAACTGGATTGCGAAGAAAGCTGTAAAAATATTATAAAATTATATTTAAAAAGAAAACAGTGAATTGCATAACTTGAAAGCCTTACTCAGCCAGAACTGTGGTTTTAGCTCTAGCTTTGTAAAAGGTATAATTCAATTTAGCTTAGTCCCCTTAAAGGAGGGACAGGGTTAAGCGATGACACAGAACCTTGAGTCTAAAGCGTTTGAAGTTGGACACAAAAGCTATTCTATTGCTTGATTCACAGCCAATAAAAGAGAAAACAAGATAAAAACACATAGTATCATTTATGTGGCTACACTCCAGTGGAAGAAATGGAAAATTCTGAATAAACTGCTCACAGCCGCACGCAGGATTGCTCCAATCATTATAAATCACCATGTATTCTGGCAAGAGAAGTAGGGAAATGAAAATTACACCAATGGTGCTCTGCAGTTGATCAAATAAAGGATATCTTTAATTGCTTTATCACTAAAAAAGAAAGCTTCAGGGTGCTGCAGGTTGAAAACCCAGCTCTGTTAAAAGGTCAGCTCCTCTTCACACATCATGTCAGCTCAAATACAGCTCAAGAAAAAAAGCAACAAAAAAGCATCCTGTTGCTGTCTGCCTCTGTCAGAGATTTTCTTTTGATGAGAATTAATTTGAATGCCCCATATATATTTTTTTATATTTTTTTATTTATATCAGGATGTATGGTGAGACACTTATTCATTTATTTAATTTTCAAACCTAATTTTTTCACCCCATACTGTTTTGAGTTCTAAATCATTTTACATTGTCAAGCTACACTGAAGTCATTTTAATGGTGTATTTTTGACCATGAAAGGAATGGATTGCTTGCTTCCAGGTGCATTATCCAAAACATATCCATGAAGCCAGAGCCATGAAATTCAAAGTCCATTGAAAAGCTAGTCCAAATGTTATTTTTCATCCAAGATAAAAATATTAAACACCTAAAAAGGTCTTTTAAACATACATGTGTGTATATATTAAATTTTAAAATATTTTAATTCAGTTGTTTTAATTTCTGCTTTAGAATTCAGTGTGAATCAAGCTGAAATCAGAAATCAAAACCACTTCATGCATTCAGACTCATATATACAAGCCTGGGCTAAAATAACCATTAATCCAATGGTTATTTGACTTACTTCTCAGGTACGTCAGACATCATTACTTCAGGTAAAATATATATGTAACTGGAAAGCTTGAAATAAGTTTAATGTTAAGAATATGTATAAACATCATGCTGAATTAAGACCTAGCTTACAGTTCATATTCAAAATATGGCAAGGTCAAAACAAACCATTGTTGAATTGCTATTCCTGACTAAACTTGGCCTCGTTGTTTAAAGCATCGGAACTGGGTATGACCTGCCCAGAGAGCTTTTCATACAGCTTTGTTATAACACAGCACTGGAATCATGAATAAGCAAAACCTGTGGTACTGTGGTGAGCAAACAACGGAGATAGGATATTGCAGACATATCACTCCTGACAGGGCTAAGCAATAGGTGATCCAGATAAGTGGGGTTGGAATAAAATATGATTAAACCAGTCTTTTCCATTCCATTTTGATTTAAGAGTACAAAGTGCAAACTATTCATCTTCTGTCTAGAGGCAGTAAATCAACTGATAAAGGAAAGTGAGAAGTAAGTGGGGTGCCAGGAAAATCAAATCATCACGTGCTGGCGAACTGCTTATGGAAAGGAGGAAAATAGGATTAAATAACAATGCAGAAGTATTGACCGTGGGCACGATCAGAATTTATGCAGGGTTAGTAGAGGCACAAAAATTAACATCAACAACCAAGCACAAAAGGAGGGAAGAAGAGAGTAAATATCAGTATAGTCAAGGTGACGTAGAGAAGAAGAGTTCATATCAGCTATGGGTCTAAGGCAGGTTCCCTGCTGATTTTTCTTCTGACTTTACCAGCAAATCATGGGAGTGATGTATTTTAGGGAGTAGTAGGAAAAGAGCTACTGAAGAATGGTTGCCACGAGAGATGGTCACAGTGCTTCTGGGGTTGTTGAGAAGAAAACTCACCAGCAACTCCTCTCTGGTTATATCTAATGCTTATTTCCATTTACTTCTACTTTGAAGGTCAATAATTGTTATTCTCAAAAGTGGAATCCACCACTCTAAGAAGGGGAAGCCCAGGTTGTCATTACCCAGCAAGAGCAGACAACATATGTGAACCCAGCAAGCACAGTTCACTGTGTGGAAAAAAGGGAGAAAAAAAAAAAAAAAAAAAAAGACCAAACCAAAAGAACCACAAACCCCACTTGTTTGGTTCACTCACAATTCCAAAATAAAGGCATAAATAAAACAAATTTATTTCGGACTAGAAGTATTTCATAATCTAAATCCTAAACCACATTTTCTTTCAAAGATTCTACTTTTTCCATGTTCAGTTGCACAAGATTTTGTTTTTATTTGTTGTATAGTAGACAATCTATTCACAAAGTGTTTGCCAAACCTGCAGATAGGTAAGTTTTTATCAAAATTGAATGGTAACTGGGAGGGTTTCCATCGTTATGGGAAGATGTGGCTGAGGAGCCTTTCAGGAAAAGGTTTCTCCTTACCTTAGGAATGGTAGAAAGATCTGCACCCATATAGTAAATCACCTTCCAACTACTCGTGCATCCAAAAAACCACTCCCAACAAGTTTTTAATCACTTTTTCTCTTAGAATAGAATCATAGAATCATTTAGGTTGGAAAGGACCTCCAGGATCATCAAGTCCCACCTTCATCCCAACATCTCCCTGACTCCCATCTTCCCAAGCTTCTGGGTTGCAGAGTTGTGCCTTTGAACCATGACAACATGCCAGTGACCCTTCATGTCCTAACTTCATCTGCTTTGCCTAAGCACATACTAGGTGTCATCTGCAGCAGCATCATGGTACAAACAGCTGGTCACCAAGTGTTTCTACCACACTCATTATAGCACAATTCATAGCAGCACATACCCAGCCTAGGGCATGAAGCTTCTTAAACAGGACAAACATCCCTACCCAGTACCACTTCAATTTCTGCACTCACAAAGAGCTTCTCTCCTCTTCCTCCGAGTATTTAAGAAAGAATTCAGTTGAAAAGTCCAGATGCTGCAAGATGCACTATTATTTTTCCTCCTAAAAATAATGATTTCATTTAAAAATGCTGGTTTATACTGCAAATGTTCCTGATTCACTTCTGCTTGCGTTGGGCTGCTGAATGCGGACATCACCACAGCAAAATGTAGCTTATTTTAAACTTGTAGAATGAGAAAGTCTTGTGTTAAATGAAATCATTATACTGAGGTTAGAATATACGACTGAACTACTGAGGAATGCAGCACAGAGCCTCCTGAGGAAGGATCAATGTGTCAGCCAGGAAGGGATGGAGTCATGAAGCAGAATTGGCATTTTTTTTTTAGAGAAATAGCAAAGCAAAATGATCTAGAAACAAGCTGAATGGGTGAAATGAGGGGGATAATCCTGCATTTTTCACAAAAGCCTACAAGGAAATGAGTTGCCAGCACTTGCTATATTCTTGCAGCATCACGCGTAAAAGGAACATTCAATGAATAGTTGGTAATTATTTTTTCTTCAACAATATTGCAAATCGGTAATAATAAAAAATCCCTCTACTGCCCTCACTAAGGCCGCATGATTAACAGTATATTTGCCTTTAGATTTTAACTACATTACAAAAGAATTACACCTGGGGAAACACTCAGGTTGATGGGATGAAGTGATGGGGACATGCAGGCAGGGTCACACAGAAGAACTGGCAGATGATGCTTTGATTCCCACTCTTTGACCCTTTCCTAAGACATGACACAAAAATATCCTTAATCAACTGAATTGGACCATAAACTGTAGAGCTGGGGAGACACTGCCTTGGGACTGCTGCCTGACATGAAATCTAACCTGCTCCCAATGCCAAGGAGAGGATCCAGATATCATTGAGGGCCATCTGATGGCTTCACTGTCCTCTATGCTCACTGGAGAATAGAACACATTTCTCTTACAGTTGCATTTTGCAGCTGGAGGTGAAATTTTTCAGAGATTGCAAGTCTGGGAAGGTGAGCAAAGCCCTGTCAGGTTTATAAATCCAATGTCATTTGCACACTGGGTCTGTGAAAAAAAATATTACTTCTTGCTGTTTTAACTGATGTCAGCAGTTAGAGTGGATAGGAAGAGAGGGAAAAGGGAAGAAATAGAAAGTCTAAGCAAATCTGAGCCTTTCTGTTTTAGCTTAAATCTCCACTTCTACTGGAAGAAATAGTATTGGGGTGGATATGAAAGTAGCTGCACGGGATCTTAGTTTGGACAGGTTCTCTGATCCTCACAAAGGCAATTACACAGAGAAAATTAATCAGTTCCAATCAACTATGAGAAGAGGCAGGTCCTGGTTCACGGCTGGAGAATTTACCAAGGACTGCTCACGTGTAGAGTTACACAGAGCTAGGGTGGTAAATTAAGAGTATTAACCATCATAGCACCTTTAAAAGCCCAGCTTGCATTGTAAGCATTTATAAAGAAGAGCTTTCATGTATTATTTTATTTTCAGTGGTACTTGGACAGTAATCTGTGTCATTTCCAGATTCATTATGTCACCATATGGTTTCCTTGCACAAATGGGTCCAAACTGAAGCTCTGCATTGCAGAAGAGTCGCAGAGCTCCTCTCCCTCAAAGCATCTCCCCTGAAAATGAGTAGGCAGCAGTAAGGAGAGTGATAGTCTTACCACTCCTCTTCCCCTGCTAATGTCTGCTCAGAAACACCTCCAAAACCCCTCCTAGAAGTGTCCTCATTACCCTAATAGGATTGCAGCATCCTCAGGCAAGGCAGCCCTTATTGCATACATGGGAGTTAATCCTAACCCACCAGCCAAATGCTAAACTAGATTTACAAGCCTGGAGTGCAAAATAAGGTTGTAAGATGGATAGAAAAAGGAGATGCAACCATGGGGGCTTTGCAGACATTGGCAAAGACTTATCGCAGAAGCTCAACTGAGGGTTATCTCAGCTTTTCAAGGGAGAGGAGCAATAGCCCCTGCTACCTGAACCCCCACACAGCATATCCAGTATATCACAGGAGATACAGCACCCACGGCAATGCAAATACAAGTCCAAACACGAGTGGGTCTACACAGATAGGTGCTGATATTTGCACTGTGTGTTATCAAACAAGCTTGAAGCAGCACAGTGTTATTTTCAGTGATGAAATTATGGTTCTGAGCAGCGAATAGAGCTTTAAGTATTTTTTTTTTCCTCCCTTCATGTATCGAGAAACTTCTGACTGAATAATCCTATCCTGAAGCACAGTTTGTGGAGTACTTGGCATTAATTCTGCAGGCGCATTGCCATGAGTATTCCATCAGGCTGCTCAATTACACAGTAACTGAATGCTGACACCTACTGACACACAAACCCCTCAGACTGGAGCAGCACTGCAGGAACCCGACTGATGCACATCATGCGCATGATTCAGCTTCTCCCTTAGCAGCTTCAGCGGGAAGGATGGAGCCGTGAATCTTTCCAGAGGGATTAAAACATCTGCAGCATTCTAGCAACTTAAACCGCAGAGTTTCTATTAAGTTTGTAATGAAAATACACTTATATGCATTGAAGTAATAGAATCAAATGGTTTGAATTGGAAGGGACTTCAAAGATCATCTAATTCCAACATCCCTGCCATGGCAGGGACACCTCCCACTAGACCAGGTTGCACAAAGTCCCATCCAACCAGGCCTTGCATAACTCCAGTGATGGAGCATCCACAACCCCGCTGGGCAACCTGTGCCAGGGTCTCACCTCCCTCAGTGTGAAGAATTTCCTCCTAATTTCCAATCTAAATCTCCCCTCTTGCAGTTTGAGCGCATCGTGAAGTCACACAAGATTGCTCACATCAATAAGTATTTGCAAGTCAGTCCCATATCAGGCTGGGAAAGCTGAGGAAACATAGTGATTCAGCTGCTGCAGTCATTCCAAAGTGCAGAAGCTTGAAATAAAGCTATCACTGAGGTCACTCCAATTGTGTCACCCTGCTGCATCAGTCTGTACTTGAAGAAAACATCTTCTGATCCCAAGTCCATACTCCAGCAACTACAGAAAAGTTTTGCTGGACCAAGCCACAGTAAAAGCATGAAAAGCAATTTCAAATATTACTAATTTTAAGCTGGAACTAACTTTTGCGGTACTGCACCATCTAAAGAAAAGCACATTTACACAAAAGCATACATATTAACAAAAAAAGATGGTTTAGGGTGGAGTTTTGCCTAGAATCACCTGATTTTCAGAGTTCTGTTAGGGGCAGATAAACGCAGTATATTATTTGTTCATAGAATATACTCTTAGCCATTTAGTGAGCTAGCAGGCTCCATTAGCATAGAAGAAAATACCAGTCTTCTGAAAGTATATTAGGAAATTCAGGTATCACTTTATGATGCCCATGCTTTAAAAGAAGAATTGCTCCTCAGCCCACCATCCCTTTTCTGTTGGGATTTGTGTGTGGGACCCCACTGATTTCTGTGGAGAAGAGTGACCAGAGGCATAGCAGGGTTGATGTCCATGGCCATGAGTGACAAAGAAATTATGAACCACTTCATCATAACACTGTTACATTTTTTAAAGTGTTTCCACAATGAGCACTATTAAAACTGGTTGTCATTCTTTTATTTCAACAATCACCCAAAGCAGGAGGATCAGAGCAATGCAAATAAGTTGAACTTACTAACAAGGTTATCCTGACCTAAATTATCTTCTATTGTCAATAGGGTGCTGGAGCTTTTATCTCAGCTGAATGTGAAAAGCAAAGTACACTAGAGTCACTGACTGATTGCTTCCAATTTCCTTTATATAGTGGCCCCAAAACCTCAATTCAAAGTAATAATAATAATAACTTATTAGTATAAGAGCACCGAATTGACTGTTAACTCTTTATCCATTTTGGCTGTAATAGAGTATTGCTCTGGGAGGAAAAAAAAAAAAACCTATTACAATAACATTGAAAATCATTGACTATAATAATTATTTCACATTTCTATACAAGTGCCCATGAAATCTTCTCCAGCTATTATAGGAGGTTGTGCTGTTATTACTGTAAAGCTGTAAACTCTGACACAGAAACACACACAAATTCCTTTTTTTTTTTTTCTTTCTTGAAATAGAACAGGGAAAAAGCCCTCTCCGTTCTCTACCACCTCCTTAGCAGATGGTGATGAAACTCAACACCTCCCACACCCAGCTGGAAGGTACGTTACAGAAAAATTCCTCCCCCGTGTCCAGTTTAGAAAGAAACCCACAGAGCAAAGCAGGGAGGTGGCAAGACCCTCTGCGGGGAAGCCCCCAGCACCTCCTCCACCACCTCTCCATCTCCATAGGAGCCTTCTCTGACTTCAACAGCTCTGGACCAGCCTTCTGATCTCACTTTTAAGCTCAAAGCAGCTCTAAAATCTGCTCTGTTTTCCCTTCTCTCCCTGTCCTGATCAGCCCATTTCAGTTCCTCCTCTGTCCCTAGAACAGGCAGTGGTGTTGCCCCTTTCTCTCTTCCCCTTCCATCCAGCTTTGTCCTTCACAGAAAGGATTAAACATTCCTGCAAATTCCCAGAATCACGAGCTTTTCTACAGTGATACAATTTTTTCCCATATAGTGAGCAGAAAATAATCTTGATGTTCATTGTTCTGCTCTATAAACTCCCACTTAAAATGGAAGAAAGAAAGAAGATGGAATTGGCTCCCGCCCGTGTTGCTGGTTGTCCTGAGATTGTTCTTCAAAAAGACAACATGACCTAGGGCATAACTTGATGAGAAATCCTGTACTACTGCAGCTTAAATTCCTGTATGAGTGAACTTAAAAAACCCAAAATACCCTTATCAGCAATTAAATTTTCCACCATCAGGTCAGATGAATACACATCAGCCCCTAAAAACTAAACCAAAGCAGTGTCAGTGGAGAATTATGGTTCCACCACGCTTAAGCATAAGGAGGTGCTGCATGTCAAGTAACACACAGAATGAACAACTGGTCCAGACCATTGACCTGAAGGTGTTGAAGTCCTACCAAAACTCAGTTATCTTTTGCTGGAAGTTTTCCTGTATCCTTCTGAAACAATATTAAAGCAATAGCTGCTGGCTCTGACCTCTTTGTGATCAAGAGAAGACCAGATTCAATCACTTTAAGAATATTCTAGATTCTGTAAAGCACTAAGATTTTTAAACAGATTACGGCACCCAGTTTGGGTAATAATTATCCCCTAGTATTTGTTGCTACGGTATGAAAGGAATTTTGCTATGATCAACAATTAGAAACCAATTACAGAGCTTTGTGTGCAACAGAAGATTACTCTCATAACTTGGGTAAGGGTGGTAATCTATCTTAATAATTCTTAAATCATGTATGAACATTAAAATGCCTATGGCATTATTCAATGCCTATTTAAGTTCAAGGAAAGCTGCCTGTTTAAATTATACAGAAGTCACGTTTCTCCTGAAATGCACTTTGATGTCGTTTTGTTCAAATACATGTTAGCCATAAAACAATCTCTGTTTGGAAACAGGTAACATTGCTCATTCATTCAGGCTGTGAAAACGATTCTGCTTTTATTTTTCCCAAAGATGTGATTGATAATTTTTCCCTTTCTTATTAATAAATTCCAAAGAAAGGGGAGGGTATTGGCAGGTCCCTTTCTCAAGAACGACCACAGCTCTGCAGTGATAGGCGCTAATGTAATGGGTCATATTTCAACCTTGCCTTCAGCCCGGGACTATTGACCCACTCCTCCTGAGGCATAAATCAAATTTTTCTCACTTCCATGGTCTGCTTAATTCTTAATTTCTCATTAGAGAATTTTCAGTGGACCAGGAATACTGGAGTATTGAGTAATGTACATTTGATTGTAGAGGTTTTGGTTTCCCCACACACATTTTACTTGAAAACCGGGTCTGAATGCAGATTCAAGGCAAAGCCTGTGGCTCAAGTCTTGACAGCTACCAGCATTAAGACCTGTATGGTGATGTCCTTTTACCTTATTTTCTGACATATACACAAAATTCTCTATTAGAGAAATTTATGGGCTTCTTTTGCCAATGAATTCATACATTTCCAAAAGTCACATTTTTCTTATGTCTTTAAGAGGACAACCTTACCACACCGTATTTCTAAGGTATTGTAATCGATGCTAACTAGCCGTCAGACTCCAATGAGCAAACAAAAAAAAACATTTGAGTTCAGCTTTCAGTATTATAGCTTATTTTCTGAGTGGCTGTTTCGAAGCCAGGCACAACACAGTTCCTGAAAAAAGTGTCTCACAAGACCAAAATTAAATATAGCATGAATTGATACAAGCTCAGTAAAGTTTCTTCTTCCTACAAGATGATCAATTTTGTATAATAAAAGCTGAATTATGTAAGCAACGCTGCCTACCATTAAAAACAAACGCACGCATCTGGGAGGCATCAAAATGGGAAGCAGGTCATGGGCTGATGAACTTCAGAAATCTCTGTGAGTTTAAACAATATATTGTATTTTGGGGGTACCAATTTGCAAACTTCAGCACCCACAAACTTCTGTAGATGTTGTGAAAATGGAAAGAAAGAAGCAACTTGCCCAGTTGAGCAGCTGTGACTTGGAGGGTCAGTCTGGGTTAGCGATTGGTGAGTACAGCCCATGGGATTACAAGGGTCAGTCCAGCTTAATGAAATCCTTACATGCTTTTCCTTTGAGACTCACATTTCAGTGCAGACAAGCCAGTTTCCCCTTCTCCTTAATGGGAAGTGAAAGGATATTTTGTTTTTCTATAGCAGCTTTCCTTAACTCCTGTAGCAGCTCTTCGATACAAGGTCCTATGTGCCTGACTGACGAAGCATTAATTCCTTTATTTCTGCTTTGGAGCAGATAAATAAGGAATAGAGAGTCATCTTATTGAATTATTCAATGTCATTTTTAAGTATCGGTTTTTTTATGTGCCTTTTCTCACAAAGGATTCTGAAAATGAAACTGTCTACCAGGCTGCTTACCTCTCCAAATTACTCTTTGCACCTTCTCAGCCACCTTTGCTTATCTATATTGTTTCTGAGAAAAACCTGCTCCTTTACTGACACCCGGAACTGTGATAAAGTGTGATTGAAAGCTTGGTGTGTCAGCCAGAGAGTAGTTATCACAGCTTGATTTTGAGTTTGGAATTATACTATATAATATCCTCTCCGAACAACACACCTTTAAAATGAATTTACGAATGGCCTTCACTAGATCCGAGGATAAACTTCTGGTAATAGAAAAGAGCATATGAGCTGATGGATACCCTTATTGATGAGGGGGAGATATATTTATGCTGCACTGGGAATTTCATGGATGAGGAGAAGTCCCTTTGCACTAATTAAACGTCATAGATAAAAGTCTTCAATTTTCAAATCATTTATCCTTCTTGCTATTCAGTTTCACACCAGGGGAATTGAACTGATGGAGACTAGAAGCACATTAATATTTAGCAGATAATTGCCTGTGGGAGTGGGAGAAACCACTAGACATCATTTCTGAGCAGCAATGCCTTCTTCAACCTCGTATCTGCATCCACCTACATGGTCCTACTGAAGACAACCTGGAGCTGTGCACTGGAAAGAGCCGTTAGCTGTGCACTGGGATAAGAATTTTGCATTACATCAGCTGAAAATTCACGGTCTATCATTACTTACCTCAAATAATTACTGAAAATGGGATGAAATTGAGATTTGTTCAATAAGTTAACCAACTGCAGGGCAGGCTCAAGGTCTGCACAGTATTTGAGCTAATCGTTGTCATCATGCAAAGGAGAGGTTTTTATACTTTGGACTTTGCTCCCCAATCAATGCAAACCTCTGAGCCCCTCAATTTTACAAGCAACTTGAGTTGATTTACCGTTTTTTTTTAAAAAAAATAAAAAATTCACTTTCATTACAGCCATTTCTCTGAAGATCATCTCTGAAAGTTGTAGCAAGGTGGGTGCTGGTCTCTTCTCCCAAGTAACCAGCAATAGGACAAGAGAAGAATGGCCTCAAGTTGGCAGCTACAGCATTTTGGTCCATTTAATTTCAGATTTTGTTTTTCCTTAAATACAAGGATTGATTTTTCAGTAACTGCCCAAACCAACAAAGATTTGGGACATCAGTTCTGGTTGTCTTTTCAAGGAATCCATACAAGATTTTGTTTGACATTCCATCTTCATCAACTTCTGCCAACTTTTTCTTTTATACTTCACCAATTCCAGCTTTTGTGTACTGTGACAAGTAATACCTCAGGTGCTTTTCTAGAACAATTAACATATAACCAAATATAACTTTCAAACTTCAGAATGAAGTCTACATTAAGCATCAACTGGTCAGGAAAACAATTAGAAAAAGTTATGTTCCTCAATTACTTTTTCAAAGACACGATACGTGAGCAAGAACATCAGGTCCATGCAGTGAGGCTGAAGGAAAGAAGCCAGAGAGTCAACGGGGCAGAGTCCAGTTGGAGGCCTGTAACTAGTGGAGTGCCCCAAGGGTCAGTACTGGGGCCAGTATTATTCAATATATTCATCAATGACTTAGATGAGGGAGTTGAGTGTACTATCAGCAAATTTGCTGACGACACCAAGCTGGGAGGAGTGGCTGACACACCAGAGGGCTGTGCTGCCATCCAGCGAGGCCTGGACAGGCTGGAGAGTTGGGCGGGGAAAAATTTAATGAAATATAACAAGGGAAAGTGCAGAGTCCTGCATCTGGGCAGGAACAACCCCAGGTTCCAGTATAAATTGGGGAATGACCTATTAGAGAGCAGTGTAGGGGAAAGGGACCTGGGGGTCCTGGTGGACAGCAGGATGACCATGAGCCAGCACTGTGCCCTTGTGACCAA